>JAXDDW010000001.1:1595000-1597500 GCA_034670385.1 Hoplostethus mediterraneus | reverse complement strand
TTACATCTAATATTCAACAGCATCCCAGTCCACTACCATGAAACATCAAGGCCAACTCCAGTTTACCTGGTGGCATGCCTCTCTCCCCCAAACTAAAAGGAATTGCTTTTCAGTTTTTTTGCTTTTACCTTAAAAACATCAACAGCGATCTCAAGTCAGATGAAATTTGGTCCTAGCCTTGTCAGATCTGAGAAGCTCTCTTCATCAATAACACTTTTAATTGTCTAAATCGAACTTGTGTGACTGTGTTAATTCGTATTATACAACCCATTTGCACATGTATAATTACTGCTGAAAAATCCACTGGGATGTACAGTTTCAGTTTCACTCCATGTAATCCAACATTTCCTGGAGACTATGCCCCGGACCTCGGCGAGGAAGCAGCAAAGCGTGGTTATTGGAGGTTTCATGAAAGGCTGTTGAAAGATGGTGTTTTTAATTATCAAACAAAAGAATCTATTAAGGAGTTGGTTGGACGTGATGTTGTCTGAGCTAGCCCTATTACAGAGTGGGATGCCTTTAAGTGTGCACTTAGACGTCATGAAATTCAATATTCCTCACAAAAAGCAAAGCTGACTAGACTAGGGGGGGGGGGAAGAAGAACTCTAACAAAATTAATTTTCTAACCCTGCAGCTACTGCATCGTGTTAATACATTGACTGAAGGAAAGCAAAATGAATTGTACGCTAGAACAACAAGAACTTACTTTGTCTTACGTCTGATGCTGAAAGACCTCAAAACACTCGGCGACATTACTCATATGTCCAGGGTGTCCATGTAAACCTGGATTCTGGCTTTTCTTTATTTCACCCAATTCTTCACATATTTTTATTGGTCTTTTTGGGCAAAAACTCATTGGCACATTCTAGTAGAGGTTAAAACCCTGCTTGACGACTATAGATGCCTTTTACCATCATGGGTTGGAATACCTGTCCCAGCTATCAGTACATGGTGTTATGTGGCTTAAAAAAAACACCCCTACCCTCCTGCCACTACTCAACTTCACGCCCTGTTTTGCCTTATTTTTTTGCCCCCCCTGTTATTCATATTTATGTTTGGTGAACAGGAACATACACAGGAATATAGATAGGGACATGTTGAATATTACTACTGTTTTATACGTAGAGTAAGGAGAGAGAGAGAAACATGCACCACTCCACCCACACAAACACGCAGACACATCTGTACACAGACACATCCCCTTGGTATTTCCCCACCTTCTGCTGCTATAATCCACCGCTGACTTGACCTCATATCAATAATTCATTTACCCTCAAAAAAAACTTCCAAACTTGCTTAAGAACGTACAACTTTTAGTTCTGGCGTTAGCAGTTCTAGCGAGGACAAAGTTTTGCTGACCAGTATTTACTCCTCACGGTGGACTGAAGTAAAACACACAACACTCTCCTCCTCTCCTCTTTCCTGCTCCCTCTATCCTTGTCTTGCTCATGCCTCCTTTTGCTGATCTCTCTCTCTTTCCCCCCCATATCCCTCTGTGTGTTTATGTGACATGTTCACACCAAGTGAAATTCGTTTAAAGTAGCATTTACTCCTTTAGTTCGGTTCGTTTTAGCAGATGAGAACACCGTTTAAACTTGGGTGGCACCAAATAACCCACCGTGACTCGTGAAAATGCGGGTCTCAATCCTCCATCAAGCGATCTGCTGTGCGGTTCCTTAGAAGTGAGAATATAATTTGAACCAACTCCAAGAAAACGACCCCAAAATGCAAAGGTTTATGGGTATAAGGAGACAGATGTTGATATATATGAGCCAGCAGTTCCTCATGCTTGGAAAGCATAGCATAAGGGCAAAATGCAGTCTGGACTGATGCTCATAGTCAGCTATTTCTTCATATGTTCATAACTGGTATGGAGAAGAGAAGAAGAAGGTACATTTCAGCAAAGAGTGCAGACATACTTAGATAAAGTTACACAGGTTGCAATCAGTTTTGTTTTGATTGTTTCCGTCACCAAAATCTCTCACCTGGCGGGGTGACGGGTCACCAAGCCTCTGTCCAATCAACAAGCTCCACGCGAGCCCATGTGACTTTTTGTTTACAGGCTTCCGGTTCACTTAGTAGTCGGGCGCCATGAACCTAAATGAACCGAATACAAAAACGCAACAAAGTCTTTACCACGACGGTTTGCACCGAAGAAAACAAACTGTAGGTGTGATCACACTCTATGTGTATGTGACACGCTGAGAGAGAGAGAGCGAGAGAGAGAGAGAGTGGGAGAGAGAGAGAGAGAGAGAGAGAGTGTGTCAGTGAACGGTTTCAATGTTGTGAAATGTCCTCCTAAGGATAGGTTAGGAGTTACGTTAAGGTGTGACAATATCGAGGGTTATGGTTTAGACTGACTGTGTGTTGTGTGTGTGTGTCTGTGTGCATGCAAGTGTGCATATTCTTCTCTCTGTGCACGCATATGTGTGTGTGTAGGTGTATGACAGGGCAGCATATGGCGAGCCCTGCATGCAGTGAAATATTGAAACGCAGTGTC
>JAXDDW010000001.1:1432500-1592500 GCA_034670385.1 Hoplostethus mediterraneus | reverse complement strand
GCAAATTAAAGGGGAAATCCTGCTCCTGATACGGTTACTCTGTTAGATATAATACATTTATATCATTCCTGGAGTTATTTTGTGATGAAATGTGACAATTTACTTTTTTGTCGTACCTACTTGCCTCATCTACTTCCACTTAAGTTAGTGATTTCCTACATTTCTCCCAGAATGACTTTGTGACAGCCCCCAGAGGAGTTCCTCAGTACTGTATACGTGTGAAGTGGAGAGAGCGATGGCGATAGTCGTAGGTTTTTTGTGGAGAGAGTGCTGTGGTGTGTGCAGAAATGTCCTATGAATTCTGGTCTATTGAGGCTACTGTCGGTATCTGCCCCTTCTACGGTGGATTTGTCCCTGTATGATTTTTGAAAGTTGGTCCAGAAAGAAGCCCTTGCTCTTTGATTCTGAGGGACTGACACCAAAAACTTTCCCGTTGATGTTTTAGATCCTTTTTTTGTTATCAAACTCCATTGTAGCTGCGCCGGAAATATCTAGACATGATGTCTACGTTTGGCCACTTTTTAGTGGTGTTATTGGGGTAGATTTGTAGATCTGTATTTTGTGAACAAACAGCGGTGACTAGCTAACATTAATGCAATGTTAAGTAATGTCAATGAGACATAGAGCCAAACGTATATGGTCAAAAGTAGGAAGTGGCAGCTGAAGAGAGAGAATCTTAAAGTTGTAGGAAATGTAACCTTTAGCTACTAGCATGCCACAGGCTAATGCTAATAAGCTAACCCAGACAGAAAGTATCAGTTATTTATTTGAGTGTATTGTAAACCAAAAACACACTTAAATAATGATCAGTGGTGGTATCCATCACAGCATGTCGTGTCAAAATGGAACTCGATAACATTAAATTCCCAGTCCGACCGATCGGCCGTGTGAGTGGAATTGGGTCAGTCGTGGCTTAGTCTAGAGTCTCGGACTTATTGCCTCGCCGCAGAGAGGCTCGAGCATCGATCCATGATCAAGTTCTGCTCATCAGCTGTTTTGATGCTGGCGGAGCGAGCAGCAACAGAGCAGCACCACATTTCATCCTTACCTGCTTCCCCCTGCCTCTGAACGCTTCACGCTTCCATGTCACATCAAACAGCACGTCAAAGAGTTGTTATAACATCCAATATTATACAATTAGCCCTCTGCTAGGTTGATCTCATCATATCCCTGTCTGCAATGTGATGTGTGTCATTCTTGTTTTATTGTGGAGACCCTCATCCTCTCAATTTGAGAGCTGGCTTCACTTTTAGACATTTCTATAATAATTGACGTCTGCCATGCCACTAGCTGATGTTCAATGCGGTCGACTTATTGTCCATCGAACTATCTGGCTTCATTTGGTATTGGCCTAATGCAGTCATTTATAGTCACATCAATAGAGAGTGATAATAGAAAAAGTGAGAATGAGAGAACAAACTTGACATAAAGAGATGGAAAGTAAGAAAACAATCTGGTGACAATAGAGACAATAGAGTGAGTGAGTGAATAGTTTCTACCAGTCAGTTCAGTTCAGTGAGTTTAAATTCTTATCTGTCTGTTCAGCACAAGTCTGTAAATGTTGATTTCTTTGTTTTTTTTGTCAACAGAAGTTTCCAACAGCTGTTCGGATTGTCTGAGTGCTATTGGTCAACAGGTCACCATGGTTTCCAGTTATCATATTCATCATTCCATTAGTGTAAATGTTTTTCTGGATTTTCTTCTGCATATACAGAATGTGTTAATGTGTGTGTGTGTGTGTGTGTGTGTGTGTGTGTGTGTGTGTGTGTGTGTGTGTGTGTGTGTGTGTGTGTGTGTGTGTGTGCGCACCCAACATATTGCATGTTTGATACAGCTATCAGCTGGCAACAGCTGTGAAACTATTGGGAGTATTTAAATATTTAATGTCTTGAGATTTCATTTTCATAAGCTTCAGTCCCCTTATCTGTGTCTGTACGAGTATGGGTGTATGTATCCTATGTGTATGTGTATGTATCCTATGTGTATGTATCCTATGTGTATGTGTATGTATCCTATGTGTATGTATCCTATGTGTATGTGTATGTATCCTATGTGTATGTATCCTATGTGTATGTGTATGTATCCTATGTGTATGTATCATATGTGTATGTGTATGTATCATATGTGTATGTATTATATATGTATGTGTATGTATCCTATGTGTATGTGTATGTATCCTATGTGTATGTATCCTATGTGTATGTGTATGTATCATATGTGTATGTATTATATATGTATGTGTATGTATCCTATGTGTATGTGTATGTATCATATGTGTATGTATTATATATGTATGTGTATGTATCCTATGTGTATGTGTATGTATCCTATGTGTATGTGTATGTATCCTACGTGTATGGGTGTTCATATACATCAGTATGTGTGTGTTACATGTATACATTTCCCAAGGTAGATCTGGTAAATGTGTTACATCTGGTAAAAGAAGAAGGTGGTACATTTCCTGGTTAACGTGGGTGGAGTGATGTCAGAGTCAATCACATTTAAGTCATTTAATTGAGAGGCAAGCATGTTCAGACGTCAGCATCTTTTACACATGGATGGAAAGGACTTGTCTAGCCTACTGCATCTATTCTTGGGTATCAATTTATGGGACAAACATGCATCTATTGCATCTATTCTGATGTTGTATCGTTATATGAATGAATCTCCCAGCCTATCAGATCTCAGTTCACTACTGAAGACAATCTGAAGAGGTATTTTGGCCACGTGGTCTGCCGTACCCACAACTGAAAATAGGGACAGGATAGAGCCCTGCGCTGCTGTGACTTTCCACTTACATTTACCAATTTCCCACATTTACCGTAACATATACATAACCATATGAAGTGATAAGTCGTAAGAAAATGGCTAATGTGTATGAACTATATAAATATGTGATGATCTGAGGAACTCCAGTAAGACCTTGACCTTGTGTTTTTGCTTTGGCCAGAGGAGAGGAGGTACACCAGTAGTACACTAGAAAACCAAGGGAACACCAGGCAGGAGAGGAAGAACAGGAAGGGGGTTGGGGGGGGTCAGATCTCTGAAAGAATAATAAGACTATAGAGTGAGATCGAAGAAGTAACAGAGGGAGACGTATATTACTGAGACTATATGTGACTGTGTATGCATATGCCTATAAGCAAACACAAATTTATTTTGAGTCCTAATGTAATTTGGATTTTTTATTGTTATTGCTGCAGGGATGTTTCTCTCTCTCTCTCTCTTTCTCTCTCTCTCTCTCTCTCTATCTCTCAACCATGAGATTAACACACACACACCTGACCATGCACATGCACACGGGCACATAGAGAGCCACAGACACACACACACACACACACACACACACACACACACACACGCACAGGCAGTTCTAACAGTCAGCAGGGACAGTTAGTTGAATAGCACTCATTTAGATGGAATGGCCCTCTCACACTGCCTGTGCGTGTGTGCGTGTGCGTGTGCGTGTGCGTGTGTGTGTGTGTGTGTGTGTGTGTGTGTGTGCATCTTTGTGCTTCGGGAATAATACACTATTACCTGAGCGAGTCCATGAGAAACTCAGTAAATATTGACAGAGAGAGAAGCACAACAGAGACACAGAAAGACCGAGATGAGCTGAAGATGTGAATGGGGGGTGGGGGGGGGGGGTGTTGTGGTTTGATAATTTAATGGTTTCACTGGGAGACAAGATTGGAATGAGCGGAGTAGGAGGGGAGGGGATTATGAGAGGAGGAGGAGGAGGAGGAGGAGGGAAAAGGAGCAGGAAGAGGTGGGGTTTGAACCCTAGCTATTGCCATTTGGTTGTAAGATGGGGGGGATTTGTGGGGCAATCTTAGTTGCTTAGTTGCTCTTAGTTGCTTGTTTAGGAAGGAAATACACTTACGATTTCTGGTGACTAGTAGTTCTCTTGCCTACCTATGTTGAATACACTTCGCTTTGGATGAAAGCGTCTGCTAAATGACGTGAAATGATGTAATGTAATGTAATGTAATGCAATCATTACCACTGAAACAAGTCAGAGGAGTACAACATCCCATGCGCCTCCCAACGCACCGGCCCATCTGGGTCAAGGTCACGGCTTCATTTTCGCCCCACGGTCCCACTTATCTGGCTTGAGTTTTCAGGGCTCCGTCTTGAACCGCTGCAACGATATCTTGGCAGACAGACACGGCGGAGGGACACAACAAAGAAACACACCTCTGCGGATGTGTGATGGAATCAACACTCTTGATCTGTCGTTTTGGTTGGTACGCTGGAGACGGCTGCCAAAGAGCTGCTGATACGGTTGCCATGGAAAGAGCACCGGGTTTGGTTCCTGAGAGGCAGAAAACCCGATGTAGCTGCCATTCTGGTTCTGTCATTCTTGTGGGTGCGACGTGAGAAAGTGTGCATGGGTTACAGAACAAACAGGAAAATGGAGAGGTTTACATATAGAAAGATCACAGCACGGAGAAATATGTATTTATGGAACAATTACCAATACTTTGCTGTATTGTCGTCATGACAACGCTAGGACAGTGGCGGTCATGGTTCGCGTGGTTACAAGACGACAGAAGGAAATGATAGAGAATAGAGTAGGATAGAGAATCGCAGAACAGAGCAGAATAAAATAGAATAGGAGAGGAGAACATATCAAAACAGAAGAAGAAGTGGAGCTGAAAGGAGACAGCCACGGGAGTTGGGTGGAGGGAATGAATCTGAATTTATTGTGAAAAGTACAGGAATTCATGACGAACCCGACAACTGACAGAGATCCACAGTGTGTCTGGTACTAGCAGTGGTAGGAGAATAACATCTCATGCAGTGGGAAGCTGAAGTGCAAGATATGATCGATGGTCGACGGTATCTCGCGTTCTGCGGATACACGCTCAATATCTCCGTCTACTCAAAAGTATATTAGCGTGGCGTACAGTATGTTTGATGCTGTGGGAACCGTGGTGAGGGTCTAATGCACCATGACTTAGCAATACTGATGGAGTGGCTCTATTCGGTTATACTGATTAGAACATCACTGTTGTCCCTGGGAAGACCTCGTAACTCCAAATCTTGGTGTTTTTCATGTTTTAACTCCAGTGGAAGGATCCCACGCTCCTCTATGGTTTCCGAAAATGATATGACCACCCCTGGTATTACGAAACCCTTTTCAAAACCATTTGGATACGCTCAAAAATACTGAAATAACTGAAAACAAGGCTGCTGTTCTAAGTTGACATTTTGGAGATACGAGGTTTTCACTAGACAGTCACAATATGTTTCCTGAGGTGCCGAGGTGATATAGGGCTGTGCAGTTGTAAAGTAATGTGAGACTGTGCAGGTACCACCTTAGTGATACTAAATACCAAGGGAATAACACAAGATGTAACCAGGGTAACCATTATCACTTCTGAGCCAATTATAAAAGCATGAAGTTGCCATCTTTTTTTTTTGGCCATCATCACACTACGCGTTTGAGTGGAATGCTGATAATCTGCTCCAAACCTCGATGCTGCCTCGTGCCAATTGTTGCTTGACTCAAGGTTTGGCTTTTTTTGGTGAATCCGCATCTCCTTATAGCTCTAAAACCTCCTCCTGCATGACTCAGTGGGTGAAAGGCCTAGTCACTGCATAGTCATTACTCTAACCATTTGCCAGCATCGTCGCAACAGCAAATCACTGCTGTCTGGTGAAAACCTCGTAACTCCAACATTGTTGAATTTGTGAAATTGTACGTTTCGTGTACGGGCTTGTCTGTGGGTTAAGACAGCTCTATCAGCCAAACCTTTTCAAAACAAATCAGATAAACTCAAAAATGCACGGCCGCCAAGCAAAGCTGCTTTTCTCAGCTCCCGAAAAATATTTTTAGGAGATACGAGGTTTCCATCTGAACACAGCAACACGTGTAAGCCTACAGTCGGTCTCTGTGGCAGGTAAGGAGGAGTCCAGATACTGTGGAGGTGGGCAGGTGGGACTTATGAGGGCTGGTTGAGCAGGGTGACAGAAAAGAACAGCACATTCCCTCGGTGCTCCTCGCTGTACTCCTCACACTTAGAGCAGCACAGTGTTTCTCTCACTCTTCAACTGGCTCCCATTACCAACCCCCTGACAATGAAAATACTGGCTGTCTGCTACAATAAATCACTGTGTGTTTGTGTTATGGGACGCCTGGCCTTGCAAGAGGGAAAATTCAGCAAAGTAGATGCACTTAGAGAGCCAACACATTCAAGTTCAATAAAAATGTCACTTATTAAATGTGCAAGCGGAGGGGAGGGTAACTAACGACGGTTCTTCCTGGATAAGGTACAGTATGTTTGTGGGGGGGGGGGGTTGGGCGTTGGCTCTTCCTGGGGGAGAGAAAACAGAGGAGGTGGGGGGGGAGAAAGGTGGGTAACTGGCAACCGTGTCCAGGTCTATGTTCCAGGCTATAATCCAAAAGATAAATGGCACAGTGGAGAAACCCACATGAGTACTGAAAGGTTTATGATGTAGATCGGCCAATACAAGTACCAATCAGAGTACTACCCAATAAACATTCATTCATGCTGCCTAGTATTGGCCCGATTTAAAACTATTACAGGAACAAGTGCTTTGTTGGATCAAAATCTGCACAGAAAATTGTGTAACAAATAAGTCAAATACAAGAAAAAGATAATAATAACAATAAGAAAAGAAAATGAGCGGTGACATTTCAGCATTTTAATGTTGGTTCAGCCACAAAGTACCTAAATGGGTATATTTAAGAGGGAGTCTGTGGTGAATGAAAATATAATTGCTGTTTTCTCCCCCACAAAAAAAAAACATTTTCACACCATATATTTATACCAACATAACTTAATTGTTCTTTTTCCTCCAAGTGACATTGACAAATTGTATGCTTTTATTTTGAAGGCGGAATCTACTCGGTTTGCAGTGTTATTCTAACTGTCTTCGGAGGGAGCTGCCAGACTCGTTCGCTCGGCACAGCTGGCACTTTGCTCTTCCCCGAGATCAAAGAATCGCCACACTGCAGACTTCTTTTCCTCCGGCCAGAAAGGTGTGTGTTTTCGCGCCCTAGCCCAGCTCATTCAAGTATCGGCATCAAGACGGTTTCAGCTGCCGGTCCGAGCTGGCCCGGCACACATCCTGATACTACAGATACCACTCTCCCATTCCACGATCAATATCCAATGACCGATGTGAACTTCCATCCAAAAGTTGCCAGACAAATCCACAACATTGTTCCACTACCGATAATAAAAGAGCGATCTGTCTGGAGGTGGTACCGGTTCCGACCTGTTGCGTCTCGCTTTACTTTGAAGCTCCTCTGGTTCCTTCTACATATTGGGAGCTGCAGATAGGACAGTTGCAGACCGGAGGGGTAATACCTGTCATTAATTGTCCTCGAGTGGCCTGTGCTAGGAGAGTGGACACTGTCCTTGGTGCTGAATGTGTGTGTGTGTGTGTGTGTGTGTGTGTGTGTGTGTGTGTGTGTGTGTGTGTGTGTGTCTCTAAAGTAGCCAGCAGCCTTTGTCCCTCAGCACTCAGACTTCTGATTCCTGTTATTTGGTCAGACTAGCCTCCGCTCACTGCAATTTACAGGAGGGGTGTGTGTGTGTGTGTGTGTAGAGAGAGAAAGAGAAAGTGTGTGTGTGTGTGTGAGAGAGAGAGAGAGAGAGAGAAAGAAGGAAAGAGTGTAGCAATTTGGAGTAAGCACCAGTGTATGTCTCTGAGTATGTGTGTAGACAGTTCAAGTAGCAATTTGGAGTAAGCAAGTGTGTGCGTGTGTGCGTGTGTGTGTGTGTGTGTGTGTGTGTGTGTGTGTGTGTGTGTGTGTGTGTGTTGTGTGTCGACAGCTCCAGCAGCTTTTCGAGTGGCTACTTTGATGTCTGACCCAGTTTGGCTGGTGCTGAGTATAAAGCTATTTATTTAGTTTAGAGAGAGAGAGAGAGAGAGAGAGAGAGAGAGTGTGTGTGTGTGTGTGTGTGTGTGTGTGTGTGTGTGTGTGTGTGTGTGTGTGTGTGTGTGTGTGTGTGTGTGTGTGTGTGCGTGTGTGTGTGTGTGTGTTTATCTAGCGTTGGACTGGGAGAGTTTTGCTGTGTGTGCTGTTGGACCCCTCAGCATCTGCTGGGTGAGACAGCAACACAGTTACTGTCTCCCTCTCTGTTTCCTCTGTTTCCTCCTTCCATCTTCTCCATTTTCTTCTTCCTCCAACTTCGTCTTCTCCTGTCGCCTCACACTCTACTGCCGCTCGCTCTACTCTTCACTCCCCCCCCATCCTTTTTCTGCCTCCTAATACTGCGTCCTCCCTGCACCGCACCTCCTCCCCTCTACCATTAACCGTCTCGGATAAAACGGCTAGTTGCGGTCCTCGGTTCTGATTGGCTGATGGGAGAAGCCTTTGCAAAATACCAGCTAAACAAGTTTCCACTCAGCCTTTATTTCTGGCTCCCGCCACTGTCATTATGAAACCTGGCAGGAATAACAAAAGTTGCAGTCTTGCTCACGATGCGTTTGAGTTGAAAGGTTGCAAGGTGTGGCGGCTTTCTGTTAAAAACATCTAAGGCTTATTAATTGGACCAAAACTAACCCATGGTTAACCTCCAGAGCTAGTTTTAGAGGAAATTAACTTTCTTCCAGGTTTGTCCCTGGTTGGGTACCATGGTAACGGTGTTGCGCTCCCTGTGAAAAGAAACAGGTGGAGGAGAGTTCATGGTGAAGGTTGACGCCCACTTTACCATTGACTGGTTTATCTTCTGTGTGTCACTTAGCAACCACGTTGGTTCAGCGACTGGTAAAGAAACATCCAATTATTATTATCATTGAAATAATAAATTGTGTATTTTTGATTTTGGCAACATCTTTGGTGCTAAGTGGCGCTGTGGTGTTTCTGCACTGCACTACCCAGAGATCACTTGCCAATCAAACAGTGTGTCCAGTACTGTGACGTCTTTTTCTTTCCTTTCATTTTCTGTTGATGGGGTTTGAGTTCGGTCGAGTTCAGGGTAAGGTTTTGGTCATGGTCAAGAAAAACATTAGAAGTTCTCTCACAATAGAAAACGTCTTCACGAGTTTGCATTGAGCCCAGGTTTGTCAGAGTGTATGTATCCGCACATCCACCACCCCGACCTCCACACTCTTACTTCCCACAGTGCTATCACAACGTCTCTCTCTCTACTCTCCTCTATGTAATCATTTCATGGTGGGGAAACAGATTTCTCTCACTTTTCCTGAATGGAGCGCCACCGTTTGCCTTTTTAAGACATGGTGCTCATTTCACAACATGGTGTGAGACCAGTCTGGCGTGGTTGAGTAGCGAAACAGAAACAGTTATTTTCATGAAAATGTTGTCGTCGGAGTCTTACTTTAATTATTATCTATCATAAATAAAGGATTTACTCAACATTTGCATTGTGTTTTTATTGTAATGGTGTGCTACTTTTGGACAAATAATAAACCACCTGACATTGTGCTTTACAGTCGTTTTAAAACAGCTAAGAGGATTTTAGGCACAGAGCCACAGTGATTCTTAGCTGTTGAAATCACTGTGCAGCATGGCCTCTTTTGTGGCATATTGCTTAATTTTCTGCTCCTCCGGTCTCCTCTCTGCTCCTTTTTTCCTCCCCTCTGCTCCCCCTGCATCTCCCTCCTGCTCTGCTCCACTCGTCCTCGGCTCTGTTTTGATGTGGTGGTAATTGAGAAGGTGGTACATCGCTCCCTCCCAAAGCTAAGAGTCCAGAGAAACGAAGCCTCTAATCAGCGATGCCAACAACTGACAACATGACAGTGTAAGGGAGACTGATTTTTGGGGGGGGGTTTATATAATGATTGTTTGAGCTTTTTACACCCAAATGAGCTTCATTTCTCTGCGGCACTAACAGGTATGAACCAGAAAACATGCCCGTATTTCATCATCTCCATACAGTACTTATCCTAAGTGCTGTCACCGCGGCCACAGCTCTCTTATTTATTGTTAATGTGACGATGCTTTAAGCAGTAAACCATGAGAGGCTGTGCTTTATTGAACGTCTACGAGGCGCTGCAAAGCCGAGCCTCAAACCAGGGGCTGATTTCTTTCATAAAACAGGCATTAACACACCGTCGCAATAAAAAAAGAGGCAAATGTTCAATAAATCTTTTGCCTTTTAATCGGTAAGAATTAAATGTTATTTTTCCACCAAGCAATATAGAGCCATAGTCCTAGAGTCATCGCCGGGGTATGAGCCGTGATTTTCAGCACATTAATATTTGAATTAGCAGTTACAGCCACAGGTGTGCGTTTATTGGGTATTTAACAATAGCTTCGAGCTCAGCCAATCACAGCTGAGGAGCAGAACTACCCCTTTTATAAGTCACCGTTAATATCCTAGAGCATCACAGATGTCACACTCCCGACGCTCTTTTTTGTTTCTGGCTTTGGGCTGTCGGCCTTCACAAATCAATCCTTAAGCATCCGAGATCACAGGAATAACATGTCAATTATGTTTTTTCAAGCTAAATGATACCAGCAGTTTGGTGAGAACCGCCAGTCTGAAATCGCTTTCCATTTTCTCCTGGTCTGAGGGGGAACAGCTGATGAATGAACAGCAGTTAAATGAGAGACAGAACTCAGCCGTATCATCTGTAAAGCTTTAGCTAGGTTGCCACTGCTAAATTGCTATGGATTACAGCTTTAAAAGGGGTTGACTGCCAAAATAGCCTGTGTGTGCATGTGTGTGTGTGTGTGTGTCTATATATATTACATAGAAGGAGAGGCTGCAGCCAGCAGGTTGACTGTCTATCCTTCTTCCCCCAGTATAGTACTTTATTGGTTAAACAGACTATTAATACACACACACACACGGTGGGGAAGGTTACTTACAGAGCACTCTGTTATCCATTTCAAATTACTATCAGTCACCCTAACCCTAAGATAAGATGAGAAAATAAGATGAAACTTTAATGATCCTTGGGGGAAAATTGGGTTGTTGCCGCAGCAAATAGTAATTGAGTACAGCAGAATACAGAATATGAAACAAGAACATAGCAAATTGGATTATTTATGAATTGGATGACATGGTTTACTTCTAAGTCAGTTATTTCATCGGATTCATTAAAAAAAAAAAAACACCTCAAAAACAACTCATATTTCTCAGGAAACCAACTACGTTTTTCAAAATAATCTGAAATTTGATTGAATTTGTGTTTTCAAAGCTGCAGCAGGCGACTTTAATTCAGTTCATGTTCAAGGTGACGTAAACGACATACATCTGTCATGGAGGTATTTAAGCAGCTAGTGTGTCATTTTTTTGTTTACACCTAACAGGACAAGGGCAGTATTATTTCAGTTCTACACAGATAGAATCAATCGTAGCTGTCTGGCTCACTGATACGTTTGACCAAGCCAAGGACAAACTGTGGCGCAGCAGCTGGCCAGCAGAGAGGATCACTGACAGTCACCTCCCCAGTCACCTCCCCCGTGTCCTACCTGAATGACTCCTGGCAAGGAGGCGTGCCGGGGAGATCATCGGCTGATCCCACCAATCCCAGCCACCGCTTGTTCCAGAGGCCCCCCTCCGGCAAATGGTATCTCCAGATTAAGAAATATGCTAGTGCATCCAAAAACTGAAGAGTAATACACTGATTTATTTTGCTGCAGCGTATAAAGCTAATACAACACACTAGACTATAACCAATCTTGAAAACGCAGATGAAATCAGCCAGATTCTCTTCTAGTGTGTTTCCGCCATAACACAGCCTCCTTCAGAGTGTCTGAGTATTTTTGGTCTAAGCGTTCCTCATTGGAAAATTATTTTATTGAAGCACACTCTACCCAAGCCCTCAGGTAGGGGGACACACTAGGATTATCAAGCTGATTTGAGCATCCCGACATTTGGGAGGGGAATCCCCAATCCGAGGCTTTGGTCAGGATTGATGGTCGGAACAGATGATCTGCTAGTAAGAAGACAGATTCAATCTTAAACATATTGATTGACCGGCAGACTGATCTGAGAAGCCCCAATCACGTCAAACATTTGGTGTTTACGACCCAAAGTCTGGTCCTGAGTGTGTGGGGATCACAGACGCCAATAGCCAATGAGTTATATTAATGATAATAATGATGATAATAATTTGTGAACTCCTACAATAAATATGTTACTATCCTGAATACCATTACCTTCTTTTTGATGAAGCCTACTCACCTCCAGCTCTACTGAAAAAGCCCACATGGGTCCAACATCACCAAATTCTTGTTCTTCTTTTCCATCACATTAATGTGAATATTGTGTATACACATATTGATTCCCACAAGATCAGAGGTTGTGATGTCAGTGACGTTTCAGGATGATCTCTGTTATACTGTTAAGTGTGTCATATCTTCTGGTGTGATCATATTTATGACAGAGAGTGATCAATTGATCAATACTGCTGCGATGTGCTGAAATGAATTTCTATTGATTTTTGTGGATGTAATTTAAATTTCCATTGTGTTTTCTATTGTTTACTTTGTATTTCTATTGAATACTTCTGTTTTCTATTTAAATTGTAAATGTCCTTTCGCTCTAGATTGTGTGGATGGGATTTCTATGTTTGCCATAAAGTGGCTTTTGGTCATGTGACGTTGTTGATTATACACCTCTGTTATCCCCTATAAGACCAGCCAGGTAACACGTATATTGTTTGTATTACCCTGTAATATAGTATTGTATATTGTTCCATTACCCTGACAGCTTGCCTGTAAAAACGTTGGTTTGTTGCATTGGAGAGTGTGGGAGCGTTTTCATTTTGATTGGCCAAATCAAAAATCCTCAAACATGCAAGCAATTTCATTTTTTTGGGACTTTGGACTCAATTTCAAATCAATCGCAGCCCCAGAAACTCTTTTCAGATTCATGAATTTGAATAATAACCAGGCAGTAACTGGATTTTCTTCTCAAGGGGGAAAAAAAAGCGGTGGTCAGGGCGGGTCGAAAACACTCGACGCTGCTTCCTCTCCCCTCCGTTTTGTCTCCAAGTGGTTGAGTATCCCACGGTGAATCTATAAAGTTGTCTAAGCTTGCAGATGATACGTTGCAGATGATTGCCGGGCTGATTACGGGTGATGAAGAATGAAGTCAGGGCAGCAGAGAGGCAACAAGCACAACACAATAAATGGTGACTTTCAGGTGTATGAAAGCTGAGATACAATCAGTCATCATAAATGAACAGCAAGTGGAAAACCTAAGAACTTTAGAGCTCCACAGCACAACAATATCGTCGGCTTTGAAATCGGAGAAGAGCGTTGACAGCGCGGTGAAAAAGGCCCATCAGAGATTGCACCGACTCAGACAAGTAAAAAATGTGTGATGTGTCTCTGGCAGCCGTGACCCATTTCTGTACACTAGCAGTAGTGATCAAAAATTTTAGAACAAATGTTATCGCTTTGTCTTGTTTCCCTCCAGTCCGCCCTGGGAGTCTGATTTCCCATGAAAGGAGACGGTAGCCCATTCTGCATAATCACAAGTGACCATCCAGCCTGTCTCTGTATGCCACTTGCATGCACCGTAATGCCTCAAAGACCACAGTGCCTCCCCCCTCCACCCCAAACCCCTCCCTCCACCCAGCTTTTCCTCTGTTTATAGCCTTCCTCTCTGGCAGGAGGCTGAGAAGCATTAAGTCCAGAACAAAACGATTTTGGAGTAGCACGTTCCCCGGGGCCATCCAGCCCTTCAGCTCATGAAAGCCGAGTCGATTGTTTTTAAGTATTTCGGAATTCACCTGCACTAATATACTGCACTTCACTTTTTTTTTGCTGCACCGTGCAGACGCACTGCCTTTAACTCCTTCGTGACACGTCGGCATTGACGTCTGTTATGAGCCATGTAATGCCTCTGTTGTGTTGTATGATTACATTATGCAGCATGGTAAAGGGAAGGCAGCGGAAAACATATTCCCTTGGTGAGCTAAGTTCTGCTGAGAGATTACCTACTGACTGGAAAAGATGAAAAATACAGCGAAATGTCATGACATACATTAAAGCACTCGGGTTCGTAATAAGCAAGTGGCTGATTTGGTCAGGAAGTCAGAAGTATACTGCTTTCAATGGATAATGCAAGTAAGCAGCCATAATGTACCGTCTGTGGTACGCCGAGGAGTCAACAAGTGGTGAAAGGCTATTATGTCACGCACCATAAAGCACCTCCTCGGGTCAAGACTTCCATCAACCTTACTGGAAGTCCAGGGGAAAAGAGACAAACTCTTCACAATGAGCCGTCACGGCTGCCTTCGCTCTCCTTGGGCTGAGACAGACGTAAAGAAAACACGCTCAGATATGAAACATGAAGCAGAACACCAGAGCCAGAGATTTGATTTTTAAGTGCATGTCTACAAAGTCGTGAGAGCATTTCTTTCTCAAGTGAAAGTTGAATCCATGGACTTCATATGCTTGACAGATGCAGCTGGAAGCAAGGTGCTAAAATCACAGTGCATCTTTTTAAGCTAATTCCACGCGTAGTTTAGTTTTATTGTCATGTTTTCTGTCCTTTAAAGGTCATCAAAGCAAATTACTGGAGACAGTTGATATGGCAATAAAGTGAAATTGACCTGTTACACTGCGTTCCTCACTTCCAACCCTGAATACACACATGCACAAACACGCACAAACACACACACACACACACACACACACACAAAAAGCCTCAGGTGTAGAACATGTTGAGTTTTGACGCTATTTTAATCACTGACCATGATGGTCCCAGCTGTATGTAGGCCCGCTGGATAAACTCTCTCTCACTCGCTCTCTCTCTCTCTCACACACACACACACACACACACAGTCTCAGTCTCAGTCTCAAAGCATCTGATCAGCCTAGGGAGAAGTATGTGTCTTTTTTCTGCTTTATTAGACAACACGAAGGGGAGAATCACAGGAAACATGGCGGATGACTTACCAATTTATAGATTTGTCTGCTGATATGAACTTTTTGCCAAAGCATGTTATTTTCTGGCATTATTCACCAGATGTTTAAAGGAAAATAGTGACGACAAGATGCTCTGATATCAACATTACTTATTTATTTCCATTTTAACAGACTTTGTTTCCAGAATAATTATCTTTTCTCTATGGATTTCTTATCATCTACTGTATGAGCACTGATAATATCTGTGGGTATGAAATTGAGAAACAATAGCTGATAATATCAGTGTCTCGCTACATCTCTGGTTAGACCTCGTACTGATCACTGTTTCAAAACGTCTGTCGAGGAATTTAGTAAGGCCTTTATTTTACCTTTCAAACAATGAGCAGGCGTCTTAAGGACTTACTGACAAGGACAGCCTGACAACAGGACAGGGTGGGTGGGGTGTTCATTTACCAGGCTAAAATAGTATCAGAGATACAAAAACTTTTCTACAAAAATACATCTAATAGCATTTTCTAATTTACATCATGGTTTTAAATGACGTTTTTACACGTGATCATAATTAACAAAAGATACTTTTATACTGAAAATCTGATTTAAGCTCCCTGTGGGACAGAGCTGATGTTCATGGCTTTCTAAACAGGAAGAAAATAGATTTCATGTGGTAACAGCAGCTAAACATGATTCCGCTCATGTCTCGTACACAAGCTGAACCAAAGCTGACCTAAAGCCACAGATCGAGTTTGTCATGGTCGTGATATGGGTCTCATGTTGTTTACTTCTAGGAAGCATAGAGAGCCAAAGTCTGATGTAACATTGTAGGCTGTAAAAATTTCACCATTTCACCAAAATCTAAAAATTTAAAATTTGAATGGGGTTTGCTACGCAGAGGCTTACGAGCTATACTACGTTCTGTTCCATGAAATAAAATACATCAACTAGCATCTCCTTTGTGAATTTTCATGCTTCAATTTATTTTTCTATCAACGCTGCTAGCTAACACTGCTAAATGTCAATCATTTGGGAAAGGAGACTGCCAACAGATATTAGCTAGCTATCTGATGCTTTGATTAGCTAACCATGCTGATCACATGCTGCCTGACTGAATGTATGTTACCTGAACAATAACAAAGAAAATGTCAAAGAAAATTGTAATAATTTGAATGTTTTCTGCGATCATTAGCATTTAATTAGCAAACTAACTAAAAGATCAAATTCACAAAGGCAATGCTAGTGGAAGTATCTTGAATGATGGAGATGCTACTATTTGGCACGCTAACTGACACAAAATGACAACTTGCACTTGCAAATATGTGACAATGGTTTCCATGACGTCACCATGGTTACTGGGTACCAGGATTACGAGGCTAACTGGGCTGCTACTGAAAACCGTGAAGGCCAAACTGGGATTGAACACTACCAAAATCTTTTGAAAGGCCATCTACCGTCTTAGATTTTTGAGGGTAAAGCTGAGCCCTAAAAAATACGTTTTTGCCCAATTTTTGCATTGTTGTTCAATTTGAACAATCTATATGGATGGATAAACAATGTAATTTCCTTGTTATCTAGGAAAGGGTAGTAGACTAGTCTAAGAAACACTGTGTAAATGTTGGACTAACACCCTAAAATTCTAAATATGTTCAGTTCATTTAGCTGGGGCAAAATGTAATGAAAACCTTGTCGATTTTTTTGTCACTTTCCCAGTTGTTGCTCCTGCGATTCACACCTCTGACAGTGTGAGCATTGTGTGGTCAGGTCTCTGGAGCTATGACAATGACAATGACAATGCAGTGCATTCATATTTTGTTGTTTGTATTTCTGCTTAAGCTGATGGTAGAGTATCTGAACAAAGAAGTAGTGCTCATCTAACCCTTATCCAGATGTTGTTGGGTCCCAACCCATACCTTAAAAGGACAAATCCACCCAAAAACACTTTAACGGCCATTTTGTTGTTTGATTGAGTATTTTCCTTCCCACAATGTGTCACCTTGTGATATTTCCAGCGCAGTTACAATGGAGGTTGATAGCAGAAATGTTGTCAATGATTTAAAACATCAACGGTAAATGTCTGTTTTGGTGTCACCTACCTGCCACCTCTCTCCACCTACAATCTGGGAAATGTAGAAAAGTAGATTCCAACACTTCGTCACAAAATAACTCAATGAATGCACTGAACATTACAGATTGATGATATCTAACAGCGTTGCATCTGAGGGTGGATTTCTCCTTTAAAGTCCCGAACTACAGTTTAAAATTTCAAACATGTCTTGCAGGCAAATCATTGGTTTAAAATGCAAAACAGGAGTTGCAACTGATTTCTATGAGCAACTGATTTCTGCTGACGGAAACAAGCCCAGCTGTGCATCCTCACCGTAATCCCGCTGGCTGCACACCTGAGGCTCATTTTGACTGAGATTGCGACTGATGAAGATAATTAGCCATCGCTTTCTCAGTTGGAGCATTTGTGTGAGATGATGAGGTTTGCTGGAGGTTGGTTTTGAGAAACCGAGGGCCTAGACTCACATTCATTCTCACTTATTTTATTCTTACACTTCAGACTTTTTGAAAATGTTATATGTCAGGCTTGAGTCTTATGTCACATATGCAGGTAATGACACTTAAAAGCTGCTTTCAACCAGTACACAACTTTTCAAAATATACCTTTTTATAGTTTTCTTTCCCTCAGAACAACACCTGTAATGGCAAGACCGCAGGGTGAGGCTGGGGATACAGAGAAGGGTGGTGACCCTGCACCCGGTGAAAGGTTGTCGCTAGGGGATATGGACCAGGGGGGTCCAGGAGAGGGAGGGGGGATGAGGGGTAGAATGAGGGAGGGAGAGAGGAGGAGCAGGGGGAGGAGAAAGAGTGAGGGGAGAAATGTGGGGCGAGAAGGCGGGCACAAGGTGAGGGTACGTGGGGACGGGGAAGTGCGAGGGCGGGGGAAGGAGGGAGAGGTGGTGCTGGATGATGGTGTGATGAAAGGAGAAAGAGGAAGAGGAGGAGAGGGACGCTGGGAGGAGTAGAGGAGCGTGGAGGGGAATGCAGGAGGGAGGAAGGCTATGGGGGAAACATGGCCTCTTCAGACTCCTCTCGTTTTCTATCTCTCTCTCCTTCCTCCTCTCCCTATCCCTATCTGCTTTCTCCTTTCTTCTCTCCCGCTCCCTTTCCCTTTCTTCCTCTCTCTCCTTTGCCTTGCTTCTCTCCTTCTCTTTCTCCTCCTCCTCCCTCTCTTTCTCCTCCCTTCTTTCCCTGTCTTCCTCTTTCTCCACCTCTCCTTCCTGCTCCCTCGGGTCATCGTGTATGCCCTTCGGTGGAACAGCTTCCATGATGTTTCCAGCCCCGCGGTCAATATCATCGATAGCGTCAGTGAACCTAACACAGTCAATAGGATCAATATCATGATTATCGTTGTTATTAAAAGGGTTGCGCTGGCCACCGTCAATATCGTCACTACCAATTCTGGACTTATTACAGTCGCTGCGATCAATACCATGACAGTTATTACAATCAGCGACTTGATTGTGGTCCTCATGGCTGTCAGCAAGAGATTTCTCACTCCCGTTATTGCAGTAACCACAATCAACAGTTTTGTCACTAGCGTTACTGGAATGACAGTCATTAGTAAGTTTCTCATTCTTTGTTCTCGTATTACATCGACAGTGGTCAGTATGTTTGTCATCACCGTTACAGGTATGGCAATCAGTAGAGAGTCGCTCAGCCCTGCAGTTTTCTCCATCACCCACAGTGGGACAAGAGTAACGACATTGGTCATCAGGTTTGTCATCGCTGTTACACGTATGGTTTGTAGTTATGTCACTCCTGTTACTTGCATTACTGCAGTGATCGATAGGCTTGTCCGTTTGACAGTCATGGTGAGCATTGTGTTCGTCACTCTTGGTACTTGCGTCATTACAGTAACAGTGGTGATGTTTGTCCTTGATGTTGCAGTGACGGCCGTCAGTAGAGTTGTCATCACCGTTACAGGCGTGGTTGTCAGTGGTAGTTGTGTCACACCGGTTATTACAGTGAGCAGAGGCAGGGTTTTTGTCAGTAGTGTTACAGGTGTTATAATCACTAGAAGGTGTATCACTCTTGTTACCCTTGTCATTGCAATAACAGTGGTCATTATTTTTGTCATGAGTGTTACAGTCATTTAAAAGCTTGTTTGTCCAGCAGTCCCATTTCTCTCCCCCACTGGGACCGGAGCAAAATTGGCTGTAGTCAATAGCTCGGCCATTGCTCTTGTTATTGTCATCATAGTTGCAGTAGTTATTGAGTTTGTCAGTAGTGTTCCAGGTATGGCAACCGATAGATAATGTTCCCATGCTGTTATCCGTGTTATGGCACTGACAGTATTTCGTCCCGTAAAGGGCGTGGTACTCAGTATTTCTGGTGGCGCTGTAGTCTTCTCTCTCTCCCAGCGTTGTGTCAAAGGTTTGGCAGTCATTCAAACGTTTGTCGGTCCTGTTGTACCGCCGGTTGTCGAGCTTCAGGCCTTCTGTAGACTCCGGGACGCCGCAGGACTCGCCCACACTGAGGTCAGAGGTTAACCCAACCCAAGCACTCTGCTGATTGGCTGTCTCTGCGTGCTCCCTCTTCTCGTTGGTGCTTGAAACACCATTGGCGCCTCTCATTTGTCTCCTCCCCCTTTTCCTTTTCTTCTTTTGTGTTGGCCCACCCTCGTGCAGTACCCTCTTCCTCTTCCCGGTTGTGACAGCTGTCTTTGACGTCACTTCCTGTGACATCGCAGTGCCGGGGAGTGCGGGGTCTGTGCGAATTGATCCGATGCTTGGTTCTTTTTCCATCTGCTGTGCAGAGCAGTGTGGGGCCTGGCTAAACACTGGCTTGCCGTGTCCTGCAGGGGTTGTTTGTCTTTTACTACATGCTGTTTCAGTAAAGGAAGCGGGGACAAGGCTAATCGCTGTATCGCATGCTGTTTCTCCGTAAGGTGTAGCGACAAGACAAATTTCTGAATCGCATGCTGCTTCTCTACAGGTTGAAGGAACGCCGCTAATCGCTAGGTTGCACGCTATTTCTTTAGCCTGCCGAACAGGCCTGCTAATCTCTCCCCCGCTCGAATTCCTTTGCTCCTCGTCTCGCCGCCTCTCCTTCAATCCCTCTCGTGTATCTTTGTGTATCTCCCCTGTCTCTCTTTGGTTCTGAGCGGGGTCGGGCGTAATTGCAAGACAGCATGCCGTCTCTGTAACAGACCCAGGGACGGAGCTAATCACTGAGTTACATGCTGTACCCCTGCCGTGGAGCTTTCTGAGCCCCTGGCCCCACACGGAGCCTGATTGCTGGGATTGATGCTGGCTTGCCCCCCTTTTCACCTGCAGACACAGCTGGTTACAGCGATTACAGCGATTCACGGGAAGATTACTTAATAGCCCTCTTCCCTTCTCGTCATTCCTACCTGCCCTCTCGCTTTCTGTCTGCTGTCCTCTTATCCTTCCCTCCTCTCCCCTCAGCCTCGTTTCTTTCCCTCCCACCGGCCGATGCATCAGAAGATTACTTAATAGCCTTTTTTCTCTCCTGTCCTCGTTTTCTGTGCCCTCTCTTTTCATCTTCGCTTCTCCTCTTCCGTGAAACGTCTGATTCACAGGAAGACTACTTAATAGCCTTCTTCTTCTCTCCTGGTCCTTTCTGTCTGTCTCCTCTCCCCTCTTCCTCCTCCCCCTCCTCCTCATTCCTCGCTTTGCTCCTCCTCTTCTCTTCCTTCTC
The DNA here is from genome assembly GCA_034670385.1 of Hoplostethus mediterraneus. Classification (NCBI taxonomy): domain Eukaryota; kingdom Metazoa; phylum Chordata; class Actinopteri; order Trachichthyiformes; family Trachichthyidae; genus Hoplostethus; species Hoplostethus mediterraneus. Next base: position 1,571,949 of record JAXDDW010000001.1, on the reverse strand, counting down.
CTCCTCCTGCCTAATTTTTGAAGGCCGCTGCTGCCTAGCGCCGGTGCAAGACGGAGTTCTGTAGAAGCGGGAACAATATTTAGAACCCCTTCATCGTGGCAACGGGAGCGTTCCGGAACTGCATCACCATGACGACAACGGGGTCCAAGTTCCACAGCCTTTTCTGCTAGTCCCCCTTCGTCTCCTTCATCCTCTTCCTTCCTTTCCTTTCTCTTCTCCTCCCTTCCTTGCTCCATCCCTCGGCCATTGGGTCTCTTTTCTCTTCCTCCCTCCAACCCTCTTTTTTTCCCTTCCTCCACCCCTCCCTCCCTCTCCTTCTCCTCCGCCTCCTTGCCCCTGTTGTGTGCTCTGAAGTCATACAGCAGAGGGTTGACGCTGTAGGAGATAGAGGGCACCGTTTTGGTATAGCTGATCATCTCCGTCGGCCACAGCAGAACCCTGTTGCCGTCTCGATTTACGACCCGGCAGAACGGCTCTTTGGGACGAGATGGAAACAAGGGGGTTGAGGAGTTCAAGGGTTGAGTTTGAATGTAAGACTTCAGTTCTTTGGGCTCGTTTAGAAGAGTTGAAATTGATGTCAGAGGCTGATTTGGAACGGGGGAGAACGGTTCTTTGGGTGGGGTTAGCCGGCAGCTTAATGCTGCATGTGGGCTGGGATTAGGAGCTAATTCTGCCCTACTGTCCACACAGTCATGGGCTCCAATCCCACTGTCTGTACCTACAGACTCTTGGGCCTCAATCCCAGCGCCAGCGTCTGATATCTGCTCTCGAATCACACTGTTTAAATGAACATGAGTTTCAATCCCTCTTTCAGTGCCCACCTGGGCTCCAGTCCCATTGTCATTATATAAGGAGAGCTGGGCTCCATTCCTATTGTCCTTGCTAACAGAGACCTCACCCCCGATTACATTGCGATTACATAAAGCAACCTGGGCTCCAGTCCCAGTATTCCTGGCTACAGAGTGTGTTCCAGTCTCGCTGTCTGTAGACATGTTGGCTTCAATTCCACTGTCAGACTGTAATCCAGTTCTGTCGACTCTGCCCCGGGTCCCACCCCCACTGCCCAGTCTGCCCCGGGTCCCGCCCCCACTGTCCAGTCTGCCCTGGGTCCCACCCCCACTGTCCAGTCTGCCCTGGGTCCCACCCCCACTGTCCAGTCTGCCCTGGGTCCCACCCCCACTGTTCCAATGACCCACATCCACAATATGCATGTCTGGAGATGCTGGGGTCGCGTGTTGTCGTTCTGTGAGTTTGACCTCCACATCTCTGGTTCTTTCTGGGGGCGTCGGCGTCACATCTCTCTGTTTCCCTGACAAGCCAGAGCCCTGCCCAGCCTGGATGAAGACCGCAGCCGATTGGTGGAGGAGGAGACAGCTCCTCTTCGGGAGCGAGAACGACACAGGTCGGACTCTGCCGGGCTGGCTGTTGATGCTGAAGTTGCTTTTGTTCGTAATGGTTGTGTTGTTCTTATTGATGTCGGTCACAGTGGTTTTGCTGAAGATGTTACCATTAGTAGCGCTGTTAGTGGTAGTTGTGGGAATGTTACTGGTACTAATGGAGGTGTTGGTTAGGAAGTTATGGGCCCAGGGGATCTTGTTGAAGTGGTTGGTAGTAGCGTTGGTACTGGTGTTACCAGTGTTCATGATAATAGAGTTATTGTTGGTGGTACTGGTCGTCATGGTGGTGCCAGTTAGGTCATTGCAGTCCCACTGCGTCTTGTTTAGGAGGTTGGTTTCCAGCGGGAGGAAGGGCTGGATCAGCTGACTTTGGGGATCTGGATGGAGGGGAGAGCAGAGTGGATTAGATTTCCATTTACAAACATGTTGAAAGTAGGATTATCAACCTAACCTGATTAAAAGAAAGGAGGGAGGAAGGTACATGTAGGAGAATATCACTCAATTTAAGAATTCCCACACAATAAGCTCCTTATGCAGTTAAATAACAACATTGTTCAGTGTTTTAGCTCCTTACCCTTACTATTTTGGTGCGTTCAATACATCTAAATGGGATATAATCATGTAAGATTGGACTGTAATTTAGAAAACATAATTGCAGCGTGGAATGTGTGATTCAATTAGAGATGGGAAAAAATTAAGGGTTTCTTTCCAAAATGATGCATATCCATTTTGGAACAAATGCTACCAGTCATCTACAGAGAGTCATTCATCTGTTAATATTTCAGTCAGAGTCAAAGATGATTCCATCCACAAAACATAATTATATCTTGAGCAAATGTCTTAAGATGACTCATAACTTTAATATAAACCCATAATGTGGCTTTCACAGAGCAGAAAGAGTAGGTGTCATTAGGAATGTCAGTAGGAGTTTTAGAAGTCTTAAAATGACTCTCCCAGCAGTAAATGCAAAAATACATTTCCACTGTAAAATTAGTCAACACCTCAGGAAACCACACAGCAGAAGCTGTCCTACACCCCGATGTGCAGTTGAGATGTATTCGTATCAGCTTTGTTGGCAAAAAAGGTTCAATTAGAACAATTTGAAATGGACAATATAGTTCAAAATCCTTATCCACAATCGTTTGGCTTTGATTTTGCCTATTTTATTTAGAAAAATGCTATTATAATAATAATAATAATAATAATAATAATAATAATAATAATGATAATAGTGTGTATTTATATAGGACATTTCAAAATAAAATAGGTAAAATAAGTAAAACTGTAAATGGGTTTCACAGTAGATGTAAATGTCTGTGAATGTCTAGCCGGTTTTCATTCGATGTGTAACCGTGTGGTATATTTTCTTTATTCTGATATATTGGATATTACTTCTTCCAGATAACATACCGCTTTGATTCCCCCCTCTATGTACATTTGACGTCTTATATAAAGATTTCCCTGCCTGTGTGACCTACTCCCTTAGTCAAATCCACTGTGGAGGAGGACATCCCAGCATTAGACCAGTAGGCCACGCCCAGCTTAAGCCCTCAGTCACAGAGTGATATCTTCATCATTAAACTTACCAAAACCAAACCGAAACAAAACAAAATGATGTGCTTATTTTTTTTTAAAAACAACAACAACAACAACATTATCAGATTTACTTGTTTCCAGTGTGGAGCCACTGGTGTGGATGTTAGCCCAGTTCTGCATGAGGTCTGGTCTGGTCTGGTTCACAGGCTCAACCGCTACTGTAGTGGAACGAAACATAGGGCCACAACCTGGAGCACTGAGGAGAGGAGAGGAGAGGAGAGGAGAGGAGAGGTGAAATCCAGCTGAAAATCAATCTGGCTAAGCTGCCTCCTCTCCCTCTCCCTTTGTGCCAAACTGCATTGTTGCACATTTGAAAATTGCAATGACAGCCGATACCGAGGGTGGCATGGGTTTTTAAACACGAGGAGTAGTTTAAGCCAAGCAACGTGATTGGTCAAACGCATGCTTGCCATCCTGATTATTCCCATAAAGCATTGTGAGATGTGATTTATTGGTTGCTATCCATCTGGAGTTGGCTTTATAAAGGCCATAATACCTGGTTAATAGCTGTAACACTCTCCGCCTGAACCCCGTGCCGATTGCATCACCATTGCAGCCATCGTCAAAGTAAATAACACCCTCTCCAGTACAGCGCGGCGGTAAGTCATTACATAGAAGTCGGTCCTACTCACCACTCTCCTCCCCTCCTCTGCACTTGCTGCTGGAGCCTCCTCAGCGCTCGCTCCTCTCTCCTCTCCTCCCTGCATCTCCTCTGCCTCCTGCAGGCCAAGGCTCTGTAAAACTCCCTCTGTTTCAGCTCCTTCAGGCGCTGGAGGAGAGGCGAGAGACGTGGTTGCGTTTTTTTTATTAAGGAAAACGAAGGAAGTCCCTCGGGGGAAAACAGTAAAATATTGGGTATTTGAGTAAGTTGATCACGCAGCCTTTGTTTGTTTGTATGTATGTGTGTGTGTGTGTGTGTGTGTGTGTGTGTGTGTGTGAGAGAGAGAGAGAGAGAAAGAAAGTTTATCTGTGCTCTGTGAATCTCTTCTTTGTGTATGTACAAAGTTATGTGTTGTTATGGGTGTGTATGTTATGTGTGTGTGTGTGTGTGTGTGTGTGTGTGTGTGTGTGTGTGCGTGTGTGTGTGTGTGTGTGCGCTTTCTAAGTCAGTCAGTGTCAGCTTTAGTACAGACCAGACCAGCTTAATTCACTTACTGGGCTCTGTCTGCAAGCTGTCTGCAAGCCGGAGATACTGATACTCTGTGTGTGTGTGTGTGTGTGTGTGTGTGTGTGTGTGTGTGTGTGTGTGTGTGTGTGTGTGTGTGTGTGTGTGTGTGTGTGTGTGTGTGTGTGTGTGTGTGTGTGTCACAGATAATAATACACTGGTTGGTTCATATCACAGACTGATATATGACAAACAGACAGACAGACAAACAGACAGGGAGGGAAGCAGGCAGACAGAGGAACAGACAAACAGATAAACAGACCAAAATAGACAGACAGATAAGACACAGAGGCAGGAAGAAAGACAGAAAGACGGATGGACAAAGAGGTTGACGATATGGTGTATTTTAAAACTTGCAATGTAAGTAAAGTACATATTATGGTGATACGACAGCATGACCTGGCACTATTATATCAAATATAAAAGTCATATTACGTTAGTGTGATGATATTAGATAACGTTTTTTATTAGTAGAACCGTGAAGTCTGGAACTAGTTTCTCGGAACAGTCGGACTTGTTTTTGATTTTGCTTGTCGAGACCTGGAGGGTAAAACCCACTGAAACTCAATTTTTATTTACCCACATTTTTAGGATGAAATAAATCTTTATGACACAAATTCATAATATATATAATCTAGCTACACAAAAATGTTTAAAATGTCGATCCCAGCTGAGTGGACACACAAGGGTGGTTATCACCTCACTAACAAATAGCCAATCACCTGCGATATGGACAGATCCAGAGCATTTAAGATAGGTTGAAACTTTATTGACGTTGTTGCAGCAGCATAAGTAAAATGATTCAACAGGGAAAAGAATAGAATATAAATGGACAATTGGAATATAAAAACAAGCCAAAGAATATTAATCATCAATTAAACAATAAAAGCTGTGGTTGTTGTTATGGTTGTGTAAACATAATGCTGTCAACAATTTCAACACATTAAGTATACTTCCCACTTCTGCTTAATGTTAAGATTTATGTTCTCTCAAAAACAACAAAATATTATAATGAATACACAACCAACACTAGTACACTGCTGGAGGAAAGTTGCAGATAGTGTAACTGCATATCGCTGCACCAATAATCACTCTTGAGAATCCCATGAAAGAATATCAGCAATAACAATAAGTAACCTTCATTATTGATAAGCTATCTGCTAAGTATCTGCAATAACAATAACAACAACAACAAGTTTCCTTCATTATTGATAAACTACCTGCTTAATTGATAGAATCCATCTTTCATAGCCAGAATGGGAAAATGGTTTGGAAACGCTACAAACATTTATTATGTCTCTGGTCTAAGAAATCATCATAGAAATACAGGTTGTTCTTACTATCTGTCAATCCAATAGAAACACCCTGTGCAGTTCTTCCATTACTTGTCTCATTCAACTGGTTTTGTAATGGAATTGTTCTGTTTTTTTAATTAAAAAAAGTCAACTGGATCCTCTAGGAATGGTGACGCAATTTTTCCAGAGAGTTGATTGGTGAGGAGGCAGGCTTTTTCCCTGTTAACCGTGCAGCCTCGGTTACCATGGTGACCTACCCTGCTATAAAGTGAGCCACCATCGTGAAAGTTTAAGCCCAAAGTTTGCTCACTAACCCACTAGTGTTGCTTCATGAGACAGTGCCCCTGGTTATAATGTATATATCTTAATATGTATTTTAAGGGTGAAAGGCATAAATTCATGGTTTCTGAAAATATATTATTTTTGTTATTTTTGTGGTGCCGTATGAAGATCACCAACTGGAGGTCATAGTTTCCCTTTATTATTTACCATTTCATCAATGATCGACATATTGTGTATTTCATATTTAAAATGTGAGGTTTGAATGCACTCTTCTTAAAGCCTCTTTTAGCGTGTGAGGTGTAAGTTCATCTCCGTAGGACTGTTTCTGCTGAGTTGCTGACTCGTATCATCAGCTCCATTGCACGCCAAGTGATGATGACATAGCCTCTCACCACACTGCTTCATTTACACAACGGGATGGGAATGACTGACGATGGATCAACTGATAGGCGCTCTAAAATTTTGCTTTGCTTAGTGTGGGGTGAAAAATATCAATGCCAGAAAATCCACTTCCTGCAAGCGTTGCAGTCTCCAATAATATGCCCCCGATGTGCCTCATCCTCAGATAAACCTAAAAGCCTCGACACAGTGAAAAATGCCATGTCTTTGTTATTGCTTGCAAGTAAACAAATTACAAACAAATATATTTCGTATATATTTTAAATACCTAACCAGCTCTAACTTCCCAGAGTCTCCCGTGCTCCATATCTTATTATGGAAGTGCAAACTCCATTTACTTGAGCTGCAGAAGGGATAATGACGAGAGAGAGTGAAGGAATATCACCGAGCAGCGACATTTCCACAGCCGAGTCCCCTTTCCTTAAGGTAAGCAGAGTGCATTATTGATAGCCTGTGTTGTTACGCAATCCGTGCAATATATGCTATTGATTTTAACCTAGAATGATGCCCTACATAGTTTTCATCATTACTATTTATTTCACTGTATTCATATCACTGTAATAACTTTCTGTAAAATATATTACTGAGAATAGATGTTTTTATAGGGCAAAATAAAATCTACAGCACATTTTAAAGGCAATAAAACAATAAAAGTTTTACTCAAAGTTTTCCCCCCAGAATCACCATGATAAGAGTTTATAGGATACAACAACTAGTGGTCATAAGAGCTGATGTGGTACGAGTATGAGTGTGATATTTATCGGTTCGTCCACCACAGTATCGTGTGACAGGAACCATAAACAACAGCAAACCCTGCCTGCCTGGTTGAGGCGGTGTCGGTTACCTGTTTGTGGTGATGGTCGTAGGAGTTGATGTGGTTGTCATACTGTTGGTGTCTCACATACTGCTTATCGCACAACTCACAGTAGAAACTGGAGTCCCCTTCCTCCTACAGAGAGAGAGAGAGAGAGAGAGAGAGGGAGAGACAGACAGACAGATGGCAAGAGTGAGAAAAGAGGGAGACGGAGAGGCAGCAAGGCAGGGCAAGAGGCATGGAAGGAGACCAGAGCAGCAGAGAGAGGGAGACGAGTTGGTTTCAATGAGGGATGCTAACAATGCTAACAGTTCAGTTACTTCTAGCTCAGATACACAAACTTTGAGGTTTCTGCTAAAAGAAAATTCACAGCCTAAATTTTAAAAAGTACAGGTATTCCTTCATAGTCATTTGTTGAGTCCACTCAAGGTAACAGTCCATTGGTTTTGGTTTGGAGGCTCACAACACCGGTTTGTTAGCAGAGGTACGATCCTCGTTTCTCTTTATCACTATTAGTATTAAAAAGTTAGTAATTCTTAATATTCTACAGCCTATTGACAGTGGAGACGTATAAATATGTATTTGTCATCCTAGTCAACACCCCGACGTGCTTACAGATATACAAACTCCATGTTTAGAATCGGTTCACCAACAAACTCACCGCATGTTGTGTCATCATCCCTCTTCTCTCTCCCAACCTTCCCTGTCTCTCTCCACTGTTAGCTCTCCAATTGAGGCAAAACGTTCCATATTTATAAATCACATTTTGGATTTGGTTATAAAAAGCGAAATTTGTGAGTATGAAAGTTTTACGAATGAGACCTCAACGAGTTCTCTGTGTAATTTAGCTTGACGCTTCTAAACCTGGGCATACAGTGCGTGTGTGTGTGTGTGTGTGTGTGTGTTAGTGCATGTGGGTGGGTTCATGGGAGTGCTGAATAACAATCATGTTTATAATGACAGATAAAAATATCCAGTATAGGTCATAAAGTGAATGTGTGTGGGGGAATTGCTAATTATGTTCATTATATTATATTCATGCTTAACATAAGTTAGTTGTCATATGGATTGTGTGTGTGTGTGTGTGTGTGTGTGTGTGTGTGTGTGTGTGTGTGTGTGTGTGCGTGCATGCATGTGTGCATGTGTGCACATCTAATATACGTCATGTGGAGTGATGCTGTCTCTATTGCTTCCGATGGATAATGGGCCGTTCAATCACAAATATTGATCAGCAATCTGAGTGTCTGAGTGAACAGTCACACACATACACCCTCACACGCACACGCACACGCACACGCACACGCACACGCACACGCACACACACTTTCACAAACCCACACATCTCCACAGCTATTGTTTCAACAGTGTGTCTTGAACACACTAGACATACGCATATATAATAATGCTGTATTCACCTTTACACACACACACACACACACACACACACACACAGACACAGACACATACACACAAACACACACACACATACACACACACACACACACACACACACACACACACACACACACACACACACACACACACACACACACCCCATCTCCATTAATGGCAGATTGATTTATCTTTAAATGTAGAGAACATTCAATCTGTGACATGACCTTGAGCAGCACTCTTGAGTTGGTGTGTGTGTGTGTGTGTGTGTGTGTGTGTGTGTGTGTGTGTGCGTGCGTGTGTGCGTGTGTGCACGCGTGTGTGTCAGAGTTTGCATTAGTCAGTGACATTGCAGTCTTTTGGTCAGTAAAAAGTGTCGGCAAAAAGCTTCCCGAACTCTGACTATCAGAAAAGTGAAAAGACAGAAAGAGACAAGGACAAAAAGAGAGACAGACTGAAAATGTGACACAAGACAGACAGACAGACAGACAGACACGGAGAACCTTGTTTAATCCCTCCTGGTCCCAGAACAGCCTCCATACTTCGCCATTACCAGCCGGTTTCCATTAGAACAGCCCCTACGTCAGTCAGCATTAGCTCATCAGACAAGTGATTACTGCAGCTCCCATAATCCCATTAAACAACAAATGTATGTTGCATTATTCTATTACAGAACCAAACATTACATTTGCATTATTTAATCAAAGACGGCATTGGTTTGCATTATTTCATTAAAGATGTCATTGGGTTGCATTAGCCCACTGAAGATGGGTTTAGATGTCCATTAAACATGGCTTGGCTCGATAGCTTGGAAATCGCTGCTCTGCAAACTCAAATCAAATACAATTCAGAGGCTTTGGTCGACGGCGTCCCTACCAGGGAAAGACACATGTTGACTGAAATGAGCCTCACAGTCAGGGTGAGGTGGGCTGGATTCAAAATAGTTCCTGTCTAAACGGCCCGTAATGTAATAACTTGTAATAATTTGGATTATTTATAAAAGTCAGATTTTTTATTCATTGTGATTCATTGTTGTTAAATGTTTCTGCTTTCTGTCTACAGTTACAATATCATTTGCAACCAGTTGCTGTTGTAACAGATATGTGCAATATACTGTCGCTCATTTGAACTATGAATAAAATGTATGGTATCATTTATTTGATTTGATCTTGCATTCAGATTTGTCACGTTTATTTTAGATTTGTATTGCAAGAATGTTCGCTTGTTCCATGAGGAATGAAATTACAAAACAAATGAAATTTAATAAGAAAAAGTTTAATAATAACTTTAATTTTCAGGACGGCTTCACTCGATTGTTGTTACTTTATCTGAGAATTTTCCAGAAAGCGGCAAAGTTATCTGCCAGTGCAGTAAAATGACTCTGCCTTTATCCAGCCTGCTTGCAGAGAAGCTCCTGTAATGGACTTTCTCCCTGACAGATCTCGGTGTGTTTGGCTTCATGGTGCTCGTCTTATCCACCGACTCCCCCAGGCTTGTGTTCTCTCCTCTCTCTTGAACGTTTTTTTTACACTAATGACTGCCACAGCCAGTATGTTGATAGAAGTTTGTGGTCCAGTTAGGTCATTTTCAATCTTTTGCAAAAAAGTGAAATGCATGTGGTGATTTTGTTTTAAAAACTACAGGCATGGCAATAGATTTTAGAAGGTTACATCCTGTTCCCAAATCCACTGTAATCAAAGGCAAGAAAATTGAATATCTGAAAATTGTTCTCATTCACAAAACTTTTCTTAAATTCTTTGTGAAGTTTATTTTATTCATGTGCGAACACCAACATGGGATGCATTCATGGGAACGTGCAGGAAACCTTGATTTGTGTGTCTTAATTTGCACATGGAAAGATGTAGCACCTTATAATTGCACTGATGAGCAACTTTTATTGCACCATATTGCATATTGCACCACTACTGACTCCCTGTTGGGTTTGACTAATTCTTGTACTAATAGCATCTGTATAGGTGTTTGTTCTATTATTATAAAAGTGTTTTATTCTTGTATGTTATTGTAAACCAAAACTCCCCCGAGGGACAATAAAGTTCTGAATTAAATTGAAATTGATATTTGATTTATATTATATTATATTATATTATATTATATTATATTAGTAGACTGTTCTGGTCTACTGAAGGGAAATAAGAGTTTATTAATTTAGTTTGACGACATCCAGACATCCACTTTATAGCAAACAGACAAACAGACAAACAGAGAACAGACCACAGCAGACTTGGTCCAGTCCAGAAATCGCTCTTATATGACTTGTACCCTCTACCCCTTCCTTCCTAGCTCCCTAGCCCGTTATTTCCTTTCGCTCTCTTCCTTTTCCCTACCTGGGGTGAAATTCTGAGTATTCTGCAAGGTCTGTTAGTTGGTGAGTCACATTGCCATTTGCCCAATCACTGGGAAATGGATGTAGGTCAGACATAATTGGTGAATGTGAATCGCCAGTCACAGAAACTAATGGGTCTTGTGTTTGTTAAAGGGAGGCAAACAAGGTACAGAAAAACATATACGTAACATGCCACTAAAATGACATTTCAAACGGCCTAAAAAGAAGTGGCAAACATTCCTTTTCCTCAGACAAATGATCTTTCTGGTTCATCTATCAGCAATATGAATCCATGTCCCCTTCTGTCTCCCATCGTTCCTCTTTAAAATTGACTGTTAAAAAGCTAAGAGTTTATTGCTGCAAGCCAAGTGACATGAAATCAGACATATTAAAGAAGTTAAATATAAAATGTTGGTGTTTCCAAAACAGTGAGTACAGGCTGGAAAGTGATTTTTTGACAGCCACAAATCTGAAAAAGTAATCTTTGAGTCATTGGTATTGACGCACGGTTAACAGTAGCCACAAAACTGTATTTTATTTATTCTTGAGATTTAATTTGGTAAATGTGTTTGGGAGTTCACTGGTTCAGTTCCCTGTGAAAAAAAATCCTTTCCCGCAGGCTGGTCAGTGATGCCGTGGCTAGTGGACTCAGACTTTTACCAGCCAATTTCATTTGGTGCCTGCCAAATTATTTTTTGGAATACAAAAGTCTAATTGAACAGAGGCTGGCGACCGTCCAAAGTGGCTAGAACTGACAGATTTCAAAGCCAAAACCAAAATGAGTACACGCACGCGTATGTGCACGCGCACACACACACACACACACACACACACTCTCTCTCTCTCTCTCTCTCTGTAGATGGCGAATATTTCATGGCTCATTTGTCTGAGCGTCTGAACAACAGAAAGAGAGAAAGACAGAGAGATAAAAACTAATGACAGAGACAGGAAGAGAATGAGGATGAATAATAGAAAGAAAAGATGAGAGGGAGAGCGAGTGATAAAAAGATGAGACAGAGACAAAGAGAGAGAGAGGATAGGTGTTGAAGTAATGATGCAGGAATAACATCCTCTCCGTCTCCAAGCCTCTTCCTCTGTCCTCTCTCTCTCTCCGTTTGTCTTCCTCTCCTTGTCTGTCTCGCTCTTCGCCCCTCCACATCTGTCTCTCTCTCTGGCTGTCTCTCATCTTTCAGATCATTTCATCATCAGCCACGCAGCAGCGACAAGACCGAGTCAAAATTCACTCCAACGCTATTTTGACTTAGCAGTCGACTGAAACTGAGGAGCGTCTTTTGTGGCACAGATCTGATCTTCTCTGCTGTCTTAAGAAACCTGACTCCTAACAGCATGGCCCCCTTTTACAGCCTGCATTAAGATGCATCTCGTACCCAGACAGTATCCAGATATGAATTATCCGCGTTTCATTTATGCTTACCATTAAAAATGCATCTCTCCCTCATTCCCTTGCAAAGAAGACACGAGCCTCACCAGCCTGACAACTTTCCCTCACAGTTAATGAAAAATTATTATGTGTTTCCAACGTTAATCTCGGCCCTCTCTCCGGGGAGATCCTAATGTTGCTTGTTCCACTTCTTAAAAACTCGCAAATGAGCATATATCACAGGCCTCGGCTCGGTTCTGCTTATGTTGAGAAAGGAAAAACAAAATATTGATATTCTGTAAGTCTGAATCATTTTAATTGCAAAGAAAAAAAAAATCTGCCTTTACAGAACAAGAGGAAAGACGCATGCCCGCACTTGAGTGAAAGTAAAACGACTTTGATAAAGTGATGACTCCTTTCTTCTCGGCCTCTCCCTCTGACCCTCCCGCTGTCCCCTCCTCCTCCTCCTCCTCCTCCTCCTCCTCCTCCTCCTCCTCCTCCTCCTCCTCCTCCTCCTCCTCCTCCTCCTCTCCTCTGCTCTCTCATTATGTGGAGCTTTAATTAGGCTCTGTGATATGATCATCTGGACTTCAGAGAGACAGCAAAGGAGGAAGATAGAGAGATAGAGGCAGAGATCGGGGGGGAAAAAAGACAGAAAGATAGAGACAGAAAGACAAGGAGGGAGTGTTTGAAGTCGACGGTATACTTTGTCGGGTAATTATATTCTGAAGACACTCCGAGGGGGGAAGATGTTGGACTGAAACATTTTGCAGCAGAAAAATTAAAAAATAATAATTGAAGATAAATAGATAATATGACATACTGTCTGCCGGAGTACTCTGGAACAACCGTTTAGTTTACAGGGATAAAAGGCATTTATATTGCAGCAAGCGGCATTTCACACATCTTCATCGAACATCGTGACATCGCCTTTTGCTCACTTCAGAGATGTCGAGAATGGCGTTGAATTGAATTGTGGGAGATGCTAGTAACACTCTTCAAACTGCAGTCAGTAAATTGACCATTAATTTTATTGTTTAATGGATTAAAAGCAACTAGGCAGTTTATGTTACTAATTTGGAGTGATCCAGTAGAATACATGACAGATCTGGCCAACAAGTAACAAGTGCCTGTGTGTGTTAAAGTGTGTGTGTGTGTGTGTGTGTGTGTGTGTGTGTGTGTGTGTGTGTGTGTGTGTGTGTGTGTGTGTGTGTGTGTGTGTGTGTGTGTGTGTTGCTGTATGCCTCACTGTGTTCCACAAGGGCCAGCTGATTACTGACTTGTCTGATGCCAGCTACTTTTTAATGGTAGTTTTTGTTCTCGGCGTGGACTCCTCTCCTGGCTCTCATCATGTGGGTAGCGCTGCACTCCCATCCAATCAGATAGAGCCCAATTAACGAAAACAAAAGTGATACTTTGGCGCTCTGCAGCTGAGCTTCTCACATCTGATAATATACATACAGCGTAACTGATTACATTTGAGTTTCAACCATTGTAGAGCGTAATAAACACTGAATAAATGCAGAGACAATCACATCTTAACAGTGATTGCAAATTATTTCCTTGTTAATATTTCTGCGGTGAAATATTTCCTGGAAGGGATTGCGTTGTGCTCGTGGGGCATTTTAACCCTCAGCGTTGTCTTACAGACAAGGAGGCACCATGGGTAACTTGCTAGTCCATCTCTGAGTGAAACCTGAGCATGTCCAAAGCTAGGGAGCAGTAGAATCAGGCAACAACCTACTAAACTGCAAATGGTTGAAATTAATTTCAAGTAAGGTAAATAGGTATATCATCGACATAGGCTACAATATGCATATCTCTTTCCTGGAAAAAAAGCGTGAAACCAAACAGAACAAGGCAACAGTGAACGTGTCATTCCACATAAATGATCCCACCTCTGGGCCAATCAAATATGTCACCTTGTTTTGACCTGCAATTGTAGTGTCTAATTCTAGCTTGCAAGACTTCAAATACGTCAAAATGTACGACAAAACATATGGAAGTTGCGCCTCCTCACATAACCTTCTGGTCCGACGCTCTGCCAAAAACTACAAACTGGCTTCTGAAGAGTCCATGAAGAATCCAGCAATGGCGGCACTCCAAAAAAACATTTTCAAAAATAAGGCAAGACCCAATCACACCATCAATAAAAACATGGTCTGATTATTTTGTTTTGGATTGCTGCCATTCACATGTTCTTCTTGGAGTCACTGAATGTCAAAATGTATCTTGTTACAAGTCAAAAAATGTTTCAAAATAAACCACAAAATACTTTACTTTGTTTGAATATGAAATAGCAAGATATTAGGTGGTTAAAATGTACATTGTTCTATCAATGAGATGGTTAGCAGCAACACTTTTAGGATGCGCTGTCACTTTAAGAAGTCCCACCGAACCTGCGATAGGCAAGTGAAGGGCATGTTTACATTAATATTGCATCACTTTGCTGAGCATCTGCCATGTTGTTGCAAGAACACGACCTATATCCGGCCAGATAGTCTAATTCTAGGATTTTAACATTAGAGAAGTCACATTTACTGTACGAGTTTAAAATTGTGTCCTCATAATTCTGCCAGTTATTTCATCTTAGAGAGAATGTTTATTGTGCACATTGGAAGGAGGCAATTTCTCTCATAGTTTTTAATGGAGAGAGAGTCTGAAAATCACCTTTAGATCTCCAACTAAAGGAGAGGCAGGGCATGAATTAGGACACAATGAGCCAAGTGGTCTGCTGTGTGCTATCTGCTGAACATATTATTGGCTCTTTTCCTGCAAACCTGCAATCTAGAAGTCAGAGCCTGTTACATTTCTTTAACAATATAAATTGCAATCCATTTGAAGTATTTTGTTTGGTGGGTGAAGACCTCGGAATTCTGCGGATACAGTAGTGTGGTGTGTGTGTGTGTGTGTGTGTGTGTGTGTGTGATGTAGCAGGGAGATATCTACAGCCAGAGGGCCAGATAGAGACAAATGGATGATCTTTCAAGACAACAGCCCTCCAATTAACTCACACTCACAAATCACAGACGCACACACACTCACAAATCACACACACTCACAAATCACACACACACACACACACACACACACACACAAAGCACACCGACCTACAGTAGACACACACACTTTCTCTCACATACCTACCTTCATCAGGCACACACACTTTCTCTCTCTCTCTCTCTCACACACACACACACACACACACACATACATTAATAACCAAACACAGTGACATATGGAGAGGCATTATATAGGTATACCCACCCCCACACACACACATCAATAACCAAATACAGTGATATAGGGAGAGGCATAATATAGGTATACCCACCCCCACACACCCCCACACACACACATACAAAAATGCAATGTCACACCATTTGGAAGCCAAACATCCCGACCGTGCGATCGTCATCCTGCGTGATCTCCACCGCTGTAATCAGAGAAATGATCTCCTGAAAAACATCTGGCCAGCTGCCCGACATGTGAGGGATTTTGTTGGAGAATTATGGATTTCTTTGGGGGAGGATCCTGTGGCTCGACTGGGAGGGGAAAAAAAACGATTTTGGATCACCGCTTGAAATGCCGATCTGGACAGGTTAGTGTAGCTCAGCCTCCCCCAACTCCCCCAACTCCCCCCACCCGTCGCCTCTGTTTTCTCCTCCCCAGGCGGAGCCGCTGTCTGAACCCGAGCAGAGGAGCCGTGACCAGGAAGAGGCTTGGTTTCCCCTCCTCCCCCGGCCCCCTCCTCCCCCGCAACATTTAATAAAGTGACTTTTTGTTGAACTTGAACTCGGCGTCGCCTCCTTTCATTGCATTCACTGAGCTGAATTTACCTCCAGCAAGGCCAGGCATCCCATAACACAAATACACACTTAAGTACATATAGGCGCATGCACGCACACACACACACACACACACGCGCGCGCAGGAAAAGACACCGACGCGAGCACACACACACACACACACACATATTTGCAGGGCAGATACACCAATCAGCCTACGACTCTGTATCAGAGTCAGACACACATCTATGGGCTTAGTTTGGATTAGTCCACACACACACACACACACACACACACACACACACACACACACACACACTAACAGACAACCACAAACAGATTCTCTCTCTCGCACACATGCACGCAAACAGATATTCTTTTTCTCTCTCTCACCTTCTTTCTCTCTCACACACACACACACACACACGCAAAGACACACACTCTCACACACACAGATTCTCTCTCTCATACACACACACTAACATATACAAATATACACACAGAGACACACTGTTTCTCATTATCATGCATAGTGGTAGTTGTAGCATTGATTTCCACTCTGTCTTAAACTTAGCCCACACAAAACGTGTGTGTGTGTGTGTGTGTGTGTGTGTGTGTGTGTGTGTGTGTGTGTGTGTGTGTGGTCAGCTTGGCAGAGCATCTCCAGGCTGAGTGAAGATTATGGCTCAGAGATTTTTCACTTCTCCTCTCTGTTTCTCTCATCCCTTTCTCTCTCCCTCTCTCTCCCCCCTCCTCTCTTTCTTTCCCTCTCTTATTTTTTTCCCTTTTGCTCTTTCCTCTCTCTCTCTCCTTCTCTCTCTTTATTGCTCTTTTCTCCATCAATCTCTTGTCTTTCTTCACCAGTAAAAAAAAAAAAAAAAAGTGCCGTTAAGGAATTTATAAGAGGCAACTGGAAAGAAAGGGAGGTAGAGAGGAAGAGAGAGAGAGAGAGAGAGAGGGGGGGAAATAGATAGGGAGAGGGATGGAGAAAGACAAGAGGGTGAGGAGTGTGTGTGAGAGATGGCGGCGGACAGACGGACTGATGGGGAGATGGATAGACAGAAACGATTTTTGCCCTGAGATCATTTCTAAGACAACATGTTACCTCCTGAAAAGCGCCGATAAATTGATCGCCCACATCACGGAGGAGCACGCCGCAGCGCTTCTTAAAATCTATCGTCTCGATCGGCCGGCGGAGATGCTCACCTCTGGTCCAGACGCTTGTGCAGCTCACATCGCTCAAGCATTACAGCTTTATTATGGGATGCCTCCGTTCTAATTAACCACCTCACGACTCCTCAGACATTTAGTTGTTGAGAGCAATCCGATATTGCAATTAACAAGCCTCGCCGACTTCCTCGCGGGCGATACCTGCAACATCGTTACATTACGCCTCAACCCAAAATGGCAAATCAGAAACGTTTTGGCAGAACCGAATAAATGTTCTGGATCCAATCAATCGCTGAGTCAGCCAACGTGGGGCGTCAAGCTGCAGGTACAGATTTGGGCCTTTCGAAATGTTCAATAGTATCGTTTATTGTCTTTCAATAGAATCATATCGTGATAAAATAATGATGAATTATTGTGATGCTCGATTAATTAAAGTCTCTCAAATGAGATTTTAAACAAATCAGGGAATATGATTTAAAAACTGTTTGTTTGTTTCAACGTACACTATATGGCCAAAAGTCAGTGGACCCCCCTACTAGTTCTTGAGTTCAGGTGTTCCTCAGGGTTTGGGCTTGGCCCCTTAGTTCCAGTGAAGGGTAATCTTAATGCTGCAGGATACCAAGACATTTTAGCCAATTGGGCGCTTCCAACTTTGTGGCAACAGTTTGGGGAAGACCCTTTGCTGCTCCAGCAAGACTGAGCCCCTGTGCACAAAGCCAGGTCCATAAAGACATGGTTAGACCAGTTTGGTGTGGAGGAACTGGATTGGCCTGCACAGAGCCCTGACCTCAACCCCATTGAACCTTTGGGAGGAATCAGAACGCTGATTGCGAGCCAGGCTTTCTCGTCCAACATCACTGCCCGACCTCACTAATGCTCTTTCGGCTGAATGGGCACAAATTCCCACAGACACTCCAACAGCTTGTGGAAAGTCTTCCAGAAGAGTGGGGGGGTCCAACTCCATATTAATGCCCATGGTCCAGCAAGCTCAGATAGGTGTCCAGTGGTCAGGTGTCCACTGACTTTTGGCCGTATAGTGTACTTTATACTACCAAGCAGTTCAAGGCAACGAACATTAATTTGATTCTTTAATGTTTCTGCATGTTATCAGATATCGTTTCATGTCCACATCAAAACAATTTCTCAGGGTTATTATTACAGCGCCCAGCCCTATCAACATATCTGCCCAGAGTAACACATGTCACGATGAAGATGAATTCCCCAGCAGGCTTCAGGATGCAGCTCTAATTGCTGCGTGCTGCAGGTTTAGTGCACTTTAATCACGCCGGTGCAGCTTTAACACGCTTTGGCCCCGGTGTTTGTAAAAAGTGTTTATTTGCTTGTGCATGGAGATTGCCCGGGCTGCTGTTCTTGTCTCCCCTGTTTATATCTGACTCTGCATGTGGCTGCCCCCTACATGAGGAAATTATATATCCTGAGTGTAATGGAACTGAACTGACAAATGCAATGTACAACCTCTCCTTGCCCCCCTCTATCTCCCTTGTCTCCTGTCCCCGTCGTCTGTGACTAATTCTTTTCCTTTCACCGAATCCCTATACATCTCTTTTTATTCTCTCTCCCTCTATCACTCATTTTTATCCCTACCCCCCCCCCCCCCCGACCCCTCTCTCCGTCTTCTGTTTTCTATCTCTTTTTTCGGCTCACTTTTTCCTCATCTCTCTCTCTCTCTCCCCCCCCCCACCCTCCTCATCTGTCTCTCCGCCTCTCTCTTTCTCTCTCTACTCCCATTTCTCTACCCTCCTCGTATCTATCTCTCTCTCTGTCAGGGGTAGAGGAGGCAGAGTATCATTTAGAGAAGATAGCTTTTCCAGACATGCCAATACACACACACACACACACACACACACACACACACACACACACACACACACACACACACACCCAAGCCAGCGTTGCTATCCATTGTCTCCAAGTGTGTCTTGGTGTTTGCCAGGCAGCTGCTAAACTAGATGTTATAAGGTGCAACCGGTACTCTATTTGGAGGGAGAGAGGGAGGGAGGAGGGGGAGAGAGAGAGAGGAGGGGGGGGGGAGAGAAAGCTGGGAGGGGGGGCAGGGGGTGGAACAGGAACGAAACAGGAAAAAAGCGAGGCGGGGGGGAAAAGCAATCCTGTTGGCGCTGATAGATTTCTGGGAGAACAATGTTATCTCTGTCTCTTTCTCTGCACGCACACACACACACACACACACACACACACACACACGCACACAAATGCATGTACCGGCGCACACGCAGACGTGCACACACGCAGACACACACATTGTAATAGAGAGAGCTAACAAATCTTTGAGGAGTGCATGTATCCACAGCCTTTATTTTACAACCAAGAAGCAGACTAAAGGCAGCGGCACACTTACAACAAAGTCAAACTTGCCTGGAAAAAAAGAAGCCGAGCGAAACCGCGGCTCTGAATACAGATCGCTGTGTCGCTTATTCACACTCCGTGCCGGTGGGGGTGCGCTGAGATTTAAAAAAAAGGACCCATGAGGTAGGGGGGAAAACCGGAAACAGACCTCAACAGAAAGAACAGCGGCGGTGAAAGAAGCGGCAGAGGGAAATGTGAGGATTTAGAAAGCGTTTGATCGGTCGTGAAGGTGCAGACGTTTTCTCTAACCAGCCGAGCCGAGGCCTCCGAGTGATTCAATCTGGAAAAACTGTGATGTTTTTCAGCAAGGAGAGAGATGGAAACAACGGCAAGTGAAACGGAAGAGGAAATGGAGGTGTTTTGGGTTTTTTTTCTTCCCAAAAGCAACACAGATTGCAGACTGTGGCGCAGAGGGGGGGTTGGTGCGAAGGATCTGACTCGTCTGAAGCCGACGTGGCGCTTCGCTTCTCCCTCCACAAACGTGTCCTTTTGTCTTCGCGATCCTGCCAAGATTTTGTTTCTGCAGGAAGTACGCCGTGGCCTTTTACACATACACACTCACACTTCACGTACATAGTAAGAAAACACACTGGCATGCACAGCCAGACGCACATAAGGACACGCACGCACACACACACACACACACACACACACGCACACACACACACACACACACACACAGACACAGGGATAGACTCAGCTTCTGTGTGAGGCCAATTCATTTTGCCACAAGTGGTCCCAGATTGGATCTGGTCAGAGTCCCATTACTGCTCACCTTGGCTGACCTTATGCACCCACTTCCCCACCCCCCTAACCCCCAACACACACACACACACACACACACACACACACACACACACACACACTTAGACTTACACATATGCACACAGCCAAATGTACTCTCAAAGCTGCATACATACACACACACAGGTACACGCACAGAGACACAGGTACACAGAAACAAGCACAGATACACACCACACACACACACACACACACACAATGTTATTGATTGTGTGTAACGTTATCTAGATGGGATCATTCCTATTGATTTAGAAAGAGGGGTCACTCTGATCAATGCTATCTGCTTGTCTGCTGTGTCATTAGAGCAGGGCCTGAGTGCCAAAATATCTGATCCTCTTTCTTCCGAGGAAGGCCGCGGAGCAGCAACAGGATTGCTCGTTTGATCTCGGGTATCAACAGCGGCCAATAGTGCCGAGATGCCCCTGAGCAAGGGCAGCCATGTCACACACGTGTGTTACCCAAGCCGCTCCAAGGACTCGAGCTGAAAATGAGTCCGGGATACAAACATGACAGGCGGTATCTCGCAACATGAACAGTGAAGAGTAAACCCTGGATACACTGATCACTCTGAAAGCTTAAAGCCCCAGGAAACTTGGCTTGAAATAGTAAAAATGATTATATGATATCAAAGTTTAGTGTCTAATTAAGCATCCACAAAAATCTGAGTGAAGATAAACGTTCAGAAATATTAGAAAACCTCGTTCAAATGAGTGGGGGGTTCAGAACAGTGGGGTTGAATTGGGCGTGGTATTTTCTGAGATTTATGACGCAGAGAATTCATTCATCCAATCATTAAACAATGCACGTCAGTTGTCCCTCCCCCAACAGGTGCAACAGCTTGACAGTGTGACATGGGCGGAGCTATCCATCGTGTCAGGATGTCAATCAAATCCTGATCTGACACGCCTACACAGTCCTGATAAATGGTCTAAAACAGCTAAATGAGCTGTTTTTGAACTCGGTTTTCTAATATTTCTGAAAGATTATTTTCAGATTTTTGTGGATGCTTAATTAGACACTAAACTTTGATATTATATATTCATTTTTACTATTTCAAGGCTTTAAAGGTTCAATTTGTTTGGTGTATTTTCTGCATCCGTCAAATAAATGGCCCCTTATAATGAAACTAGTCTGAACAGTTTTTTTGAGCGAGCACCAAATGTCTAACGAGGGTTTTCCACTTCTTTACAACAGCCATTTACTGACGTTTTGATCTCCTCTCAAGAGCTGCTTAGATGAATGCACGCTTAGAAAAAGTCGCTATTTTTCCACGTGGAGGTTTTCCTGCCGCTGCCGGGGAGGAAACAGCTACAACTTGTGAGATGTAGTAATTTCAGACGCTGTTCTAAGTCTTTTGTTGACTATGTTTCTTCTTTGAATTTGAATTTCAGTCTCAACTGCTTCGACACACCAAAACACCAAAACACATTTCTAACATGAAAAAAGATGGGGGAAAGTGCTGTTTTTTTATTCCTCATTTCAAAATCCTCTACTACGAGAAAATGATTTTGTTACCTGCTTTAACCAATTACTATTAATTCACCATTTATCACCAATAATAATAATAATAATAATAACATTTCATTATATTGGGATGGGGGTGTCATCCGTCTGCCCGTCTGTAGGACCCCATGTGTTCATACATGTGTGTGTGTGTGTGTGTGTGTGTGTGTGTGTGTGTGTGATTGTGTGTGTTTGTCCTTTGGGGCTGTGATGACCAGATGTGTCCCTTATGCCCATCCTTTTTGCACCACTGCTCCTTAAGCTTCATCAAACACACACACACACACACACACACACACACACACACACAGGTTTGTATTACCAAATGTATGAGGTCTAACCTTGAGAACCGTCATTTTGTAGTTGACTTCATATTAAAAGCCACAATGACATTTAAACATTAAACATCTAAAAACGTGAATATAAGGAGCAGGAATGTTGCTCACAGGTTTATCCATCCATCCATTTAATTTACAATGACTTCTGTTCAGGCCAAGAGCTATTATCTAAATAGCAATCAGATATTATTGCAGTCATTTAGGTACCAGGGGGCCCCGCGTCGGCCCCCGGCCCCAAGGTGCTTTTACTCTGAAATGGCCCCTTGAGGACCAGCACAAATGTTTTGAGGATGTTCCTTAGCTTTCCAGCCCTGTGAGGACATGAAGTTCACACACATACTCTCTCCGCTCACACACACACAGTCTCTCTGTATCGCTCTCTCTCACACACACACACACACACACACACACACACACACACACACACACATACACAAACATACATCCAGTCGCCTCCAGTCATGCGTGTCTTATTGGCCTTCTGTTTGACTTCCTATTCTGGGGTGTGTGTGTGTGTGTGTGTGTGTGTGTGTGTGTGTGTGTGTGTGTGTGTGTCTTAGCGTGAGTGTGTGAGAGAGAGAGATCCAGATGGAGATGGGTTTATAATCACGGGACAGTTGTTGTTTTTATGATTATTTTATCGTTGTTTTTATTGCTCACTAAACTGGGGATGAACTGAGGAGAGGAGGGGAGAGGAGAGGAGAGGAGAGGAGAGGAGAGGAGAGGAGAGGAGAGGAGTTAGGTGAGGAAATGAAGAAAGGCAATGAGAGAAGTGAGGACAGGGAGTGGAAAGCAAGGTCTACTGCAAACTTTAACTTCCAATTTCAGCAGTCCTACAATTTTCTCTCTCTCTCTCTCTCTCTCTCTCTCGCTCATCTCTTATCGTTTCCCCTCTGTCCCTAGTTGTGTCAATCTCCCCCCCTGCCTCCCCCTCTTTCTCTCTCAATTGCTCTTCCTCTCCTGCACTCCCTCCCTCTTTCTCCCTTTTTCTTTGCATCTGCCCCTCCCCTCCTCCAGCTCTGCTCTCTCTCTCTCTCTCTCCATCTCCCCCTCCCTCTCTCTCTCTATCTCTGTCCCTCCCACCCCATTCTCAGGGTTCATCCAAGTCGTGTTGACGCCCACTCACCTTCAACACGCTACCTCAGTTTCCATGGTAATCGAGTAGCAACCATGCTACATAAATACATAGTTTAACATTCAGCGCTCCACGACTCATTAAGAAGAAAAATTAAAGACTTGGGCTGTTCTTCTTAAAGGGACACGCCGCTGAATTTAAGACTTCATGTATGTTATTCCTCCCGTTCCAGGGTAATCCAATCAATATCTGTGAATGTGGGCAACTGACTCCCAAAGCCAGAAAGCACTCAAACCCGTGAGGTCATCAGGATGTAAAATCCGGAGCTGCTCCACAGAGCATGAATTGATTGTAAATATGACCCGGGGGGGATTTTCCATTTTCCAGTTCAGAACTCACAAGAACAAAAACGTATTTGGGTGCAATTACCCTTTTAAGAGTATATATACACAGTATTTCATGTTTATGGATCCACACAGCCCATCTACTTGCAGGCTGAGGGTAGAGTGGTTACATCTCTTTCTTTTTTTTTGTCTTATTGGCATTAAAAAGTTATTGATTCTTACCATGACAGCAGTAGAAGTCAATATTGCTCATATTGTAGTATATACAGTATCTGATATTATAGTGCTGCTGGTTAAAACAGTCGACATGCAATATCTTTGAATTGAAAAGCGTACGGTTTAAAGCACGACACCAGATGTTTTGGAAACTGGCCCGTTGGTCAACTTACCCTTTATGTGATGAGAAAATTGGCGGAATAAAAACAACACCAACTTACTAAAAGGTTTTCTTATGTTGGTCGCCTACACAAACAACATGCCATATGTTAGCATATGCACAGGACAGAGAAATCCACCAAAGACACAAGAGAGGATGGAAAAGGTAAGTTGACCAAATGAGCCAATTTCCCCAAAAAGTCAGTTTGGTTTTTTAACTCGTCACATGATAGTAACAGCGTTTGATTCCTTGGCACCTCTGATAGTATCTTGTAGGCTTTTCACACTTGAATATGTTAGCCCAGGGTTAACTTTAACCCTGGGTTATAATAGCCCTGGGTTAATTTATCTCACCTTTCACACTAGTTTTCTTTAACCCTGGGCTAACAATTGACCCCGGGTATTCAGTGTTCAGGATTTCACACTGTAAGCTTGTAGACCCCGGGTTTAACTCTTTAACTCGCTGTTACATTCTAACCTGTTACATTCGAACCCCTGTTACATTCGAACCCCTGTTACATTCTAACCCTGTTACATTCTAACCCCCGTTATATTCTAACCCTGTTACATTCTAACCTTGTTACATTCTAACCCCTGTTACATTCTAACCTGTTACATTCTAACCCCTGTTACATTCTAACCCTGTTACATTCTAACCCTGTTACATTCTAACCCATTACATTCTAACCCGTTACATTCTAACCCTGTTACATTCTAACCCCTGTTACATTGTAACCCCTGTTACATTCTAACCCTGTTACATTCTAACCCATTACATTCTAACCCGTTACATTCTAACCCTGTTACATTGTAACCCCTGTTACATTCTAACCCTGTTACATTCTAACGCCTGTTACATTCTAACCCCACAATGTTTCACGCTATTGTTCTTAGCACCGCATTTCGGGGATAGCACCACAAAAGCGGTGCTAACCCTGCTTTGTAACAGGCTTTGTTAGCACAGGGTTAAAAGCGGTGTTAACCCTCTTTCAAAAATGCAAGTGTGAAATGCTGCTTTGCCCGGGGTTAAATGCATCCTTAACCCAGGGTTAAGAAAGACATTAGCCCGGGGTTAAGTGTAGTGTGAAAAGCATTTATAGAGGTATTTTGTCTTACTAGGGCTCTAGGCTTTGATGCTCTTTAACTTCATAGAGTCCTAAATGCAGAAGAAAGTCTCTCTCAACTTGCTGGTTCAGCCAACTAGTCAGCCTGTGTCAGAATTTCACACACACACGTGCAAGCACACTGCTCGCTCTCTCTCTCTCTCTCTCTCTCTCTCTCTCTCTCTCTCTCTCTCTCTCTCTCTCTCTCTCTCTCTCTCTCACACACACACACACACACACACACGTATACACATGCATGTACACGCATGCCTGCACACACAGGCACATATACACACACATACACATGCATGTACCAACACAGATATGTACACATATTCACATACACACACACACACACTCAAATTCCCTCTCTGTCCCTCCGTAGCAGATGGCTCCACAGTCATAGCTGATGTTTCACACATCAATGAAGCACACCATGTACTCACAACTACTAAATACACGCACACACACACACACACACACACACACGTCATGTAATCACAACTACTGAACACACACACTCACATACAAACATACATGCATGGACACACAGACAGGCCTTTTACTTACAACAACTACAACTGTTGCACACACAAACAGATGCATGCACAAATACGTACACTGTCACTTAGTTACTCAGTGACACACACACACACACGCACACACAGTGTCCTCATCAGTGTTAATTTATGGAGTGCCAGTTTGGGGAACCATGTTGTTGGCAAGTTACCTCAAACCTCATAATACACACACAGGCACACACACACACACACACACGTTTAAGCCATAACGGCCGAGAGGGGTTGGGTTATAGTGCAGTATTATCACGGGTGTTGTTAGGCCCGATGTCTAATAGCCGACAGCACCAAGTGAGAATATTGCACCATAACCCACTGGCTCAAGGACATTATCGCTTTTACAAGACAGTCACCAACACCTGTCACTTTAATTGAAAAGGCGCTCCTAAATACATTACATCTCAACTCCCGGTAAAGACACTTAACTAGGTTGTGGTTAACTAGTCCCTTTGTTGCCGCTGATATCCAGGCTTGGGCGCAGTTGCCAGCTGATGGCTCTCCACAACATGCTATCACATCTTTAAAAGCAATTGTAGCACTTGCCACAAATTAATTAAATCGCTAAAAAACATTATTGCAGAGAGAAAATTAGATGCCCAGAAGTAATTTGATGTCAACTTTTTTTTTTTGCAGGGTGTACAAATCACTGTTATTTAACTTACAGGAATCGATGTTTCTATAGCAACACAACTCTGGCAGCGCTGATATTAGGAAAAGTGTGAAAATTCCATGACAGCTGGTGGGCTTTCATGAAATAATGTCACTGCAGAGTTGAACTGCCTGATTTATGAAACACATATACTCACACACACACAAGGAGAACAAGGAGAACGAGGAGAACAAGGAGAAATGGTCAAAAAAGATTACGCACACTTGTTGCACACAATCAAAGTACAACGTCGTGTTTATGAATTCAGACTCGTTTTTTTTGGACCACCCAGAAAGAGTGTGTGTGTGGACTCGCAGGCAGGGCAGTAACCGAGTATACCTTTGAAGAATTAAACAGTTACCTTGCAGAGTACTTTTAAAATGAAGGTGAAATGAGAAAATGTGAAATGAATGTGAAATGGAAATAAAATGAGAAAGAAATATTCATGAGATTCTTCATTATTTGGCCAAAGTACAACCAGGTGTCGCCGACACAGGCAAGGCGCCCAAACATCTTTGGCACAATCAAGCAAGTATAGTACACAAAACCATTTGAACTGGAACTGGTGTTTTCTTCCAGAGAATAAAGAACAGGGAATGTCACTGTGCAGTCGGTAGTATTTGGTATCAGCATTGACGGATTCCATGTCTGACCAAATAACTCACAACTGACGATAGCATGAAGAGGTCGCTTTCAGATGTTCACCACGTGGAAGGTTATGGGGGTCAATCAAAGAATCTTACGTTGAAAGCAAACCTTTGGTACTGCAATCCAAAAATATTTTGATTCACAACCAAAAGATTTCTCGTTATTATTTTTAGTTCTTATTTTTATTTGTATTTGTTTGCAATGCAAATACTGTTGCTTTCAATTAATTTGATCTCAAAATTATTTTTTGCTTTCAACATAAGATTTTTTGATAAAAGGTTAGCCAACGGTTAGGCAACTAGAACAACTCCGGTGGAGGTTATCGGTAAGGGTTAGCGTTAGCTTTAGGCAATTTAAATGGTGGTTACAGTTAGGGTGAAGTGAAAATGAAAACTTTGCTCACGGTATAAGATTTTGTGGCATGAGTTGGGAGTTGAAGTCAAATCCTCCCTGCGCCACTTCAGTGTCAAACTACTGCCTCTTTCTGTCTCCTGGTAATCCTTGTGGTGGGGAAACGCCTCACTCTTCGAGCGTGGACCATGTTGTTTGGACAGCTATGTGAGCATCCTCTGCCTGGAGCTGGCCATGTGTGGTTGCTTGTTAATCATCTCTCCTGTTAGCTTTCTATTCCTGGCTCAGGTGCTGAAAAGGGTTGACTATGCTTTACAATGCCTCGGTTTTGGTGTGGGCAATCCAAGTCAATTTCAGTATTTTGTGAGCAATCGTAAAGTCAGTTAACATGTTTGCAAGCTTGCAAGTCATTTAGCAACTTTTCAGTAATTTGACGTGCTGTAATTATGTCAGTAGTGTGTTTAGCACCAGAGCTTTATAGTAAGACACATCAGCCAAAGTGTTAGAAGAGACGTGAAGACCCACTAAGCTTTCTCACTTTCCTCTGAGTGCTTTAATGAGCAGTTTGACTTGGACAGTGCGTCGCGTGGCCGTTATAAATTGTGGTTTAATTGTGTTGTTGATTTAAGCCGAGGCCTCCTAAAGACTAATAGCCTATAATTTAATCATGACATGCCATCGTAGTTTAAAGAAAAATGATGATCGTTAAAAAAAATACTCAAATTAATCAATTTGAGATATCATCCTACAGTAGGGTTAGGGTTAGGAGACCAAGCAGTTTAGCTGGAAGAGCTTCTCAACTGCAGAAGCGTGTGCAGTTCACAGACTATATACCGCCACCTTCAACAAACGTCATTGTTACGGCGATTTTTCACAGTGAAATATTTAAAAAAAACACACCAAAATTGAAGTTAAGAGAGGCTAGAGTTCATATCTTTGGGTAATGCTGGTAATAATAATATAATATAACCAGTAAAAATAAGTATCTGTATTAAGCACCACACTCTCATCATGTCTCAAAAGGTTATTCTTCTAGCCTTTTGTAGGTGTGTCTCTATGAAGAGTCTGCTTGGAGATGTACTGTAAGGGAGAATTAAGTACAAGGTTGGGGTATACAAGACAAGATAGAAAGAGGTTTCTGACTCATCCGTCCAGCTTCAAATCATCCTACACAGCTTCAAGTAATTTCTCTCAACTACTTGTCATACACACTTAAAATAATTATTAGGTTTATAATTTTATACTATTTTATCACCTCAAATACGGCAGAATAATCCAAATCAAATGAACCAGATTAGGTTTTTTCAGCCCAAATCATTATGTCCCTGAACACAACGTTAAAGAGATAACTACGATAGAGGGGGAGGCTTGTGACCAGAAGGTTGCCAGTTCAAATCCCCGGACGACGACTACACTACAGGGCAGTTCCCGACTGTGAACGTGTGTAACTGCATTAGGTCGACATAGGGCGTTGTAGGAAAAGAACATGGGCACTCACCTGGGAAAATAAAGGTTTAAAAAAACTACTACTGACCTCAGACCTGCGAGCTCTTTGAACACACACAGGATGGAAAAAACATGATCTATGGACACACACACCCACTAGGGATTGAGTGCCTTGCGCAAGAGGGGGTTGCTTCTGGTTCACTACCCCCATCTGTATTTTTTCTGCCTCCAACACAAGTCAATTAACCTAATGGACCTGGCAATTAATTAACTTAGCAAACACCATGATTAAGGACCTGACAATCAAGTGAGTGGGAGTGGTCTAAGTAGCATTGGATTAAAGGTAATGACTGCCTGCCTGGCATCTCAGAGACAAACGCATAGTAATTTTGTTGGTTTTTTTTAGCAAGTCAAAAGAGACGAGACCGAGTCAAAACAGGCTTGAATCCAGGGATCTGGTTTCGAGACCAGGCGGACTCGAGAGCGCCGCAGCCCCAGTCCCTGTGTGCTAGAGGTTAAAAAAATTTCAATTTTCAGCAGAACAGCGCTTCAGATTGGTTTGCATCAGTCTCATAGCAACAGCGGTAGCCATGACCAGCGCCGCCACACAAGCATCTGTTTATCTCTGCCGGCTAAAGAGAGAGAGAGAGAGAGAGAGAGAGAGAGAGAGAGAGAGAGAGAGAGATGGACACAAGGCCTTACCGTGTTCCTGTGGCTGGTGGTTCCTATTGGTCCTCTGAACACCCCCTTGATGCTCCGCAGCTGTCCATCACGCAGGTGGGTGGAACTGATCACAATGTAGTAGCACGCCATTGGATATGCCAGGCTTACCTGTGTATCTATCTATCTATCTGTCTATCTAGAAGAGAGAAAGAAGAAAAGTCTCTTGAAAAACTTAGCTGGTTTCCTCTCTCTCCTCCCTCTCCTCCTCTCCTCCCCGCCTCGCCTGTATTTTTCGTCTTCTGTGCTCTTCAACTCTCCCCTCCTCTCCTCATTTCTTCTCTCCTCTCCTGTTTTATGAAGTAGTGGAGGGATGGAGGGAGGAAAAAAAAAACAGGAGTGCAGTTTCCCACTCCTCCTCCTCCGCTTTATTCTCTCTCTCTCTCTCTCTCTCTTCTCTAAGTTGTACTGGTGACTCTTTGACTCTGTCTTTCCTCATTCCTCTCCCCTGCCCCTCTTTGTCTCCACTCTTGCCTCTCTCTCTCTTTTCAAATATCTGACTCTTGCTCTCTGTTCACCGCTCACTCCTACCCAAGTCCCTCTTTTCGGTCCTCCTCTCTCTCCTCTTTTCACTAAACCTTTTTTTTTTTTCTTTCTCTAAAATTGCCTCTGTCCAAATGCTGAAAATGATCTGTCTCTCTTTAAATATTTCTCTTTAAATCTTTTTCTCTCCAGTTGTTTCGTGTCCATCTTTCACTCATCAGTCTCTCCTTGTCCTTGACTGTCTCTCAAGTCTCCCCAGATCTCCAATTTCTTTTGTCAAATCTCAGTCATTCATGGATCAGTCCTGCTGCTCCTCTCCATCTATCTCATACTCTCTGTGTCTGGCTAACTATCTTCCCGTCTCTGTCCGTTTGCCTCCGTTTTCCCCTCCTCTCTTTCACTTCACAGTCTCTCTTCTCTCTCACCCCCTTTTGTTTCTGTTTTCCTCCCTATTCTTCCTCCCTCTTTGTCTCAATATCTTTGTAAGTGGAGGGGAGTACTTTTCCTCCCTTTTCAGCTATCTGCCGTCTATCTCCCCATCTCCTGTCTCTCTTCTCTTTCTATCCCTCCGTCTCTTTTTTCTCTCTATCTCTGCCTCTGTCTATCTTTGTCAATAGAGAGAAGTACTCTGTCTTTTCCTCCCCCTCTCCCTCTCCCTCTCTCTCTCCCTCTCTCTCTCTCTCCCTGTCAGAGCAGGCATGCAGCTTGCTTTCAGAGCTCTTTCCTCTCCTCTGCTGCGCTGCATGTGTTCAGTTTCTCTTTCTGTGTCTCTCTCCCTCCCTCTCTCTCTCTCTCTGCTGATCTCTTGCTCTGTGGCCAGCAGAGTGGTTTGCTCCTCAGTTACCCGCGGTTACCATCTGCCCTTTTAACACATGGAGTGCTGACGCTTGCTCTCTCGCTCTCTCTCTCTCTCTCTCTCTCTCTCTCCTCTGCCATCTCTGTCTTCTCCTCCTCTCATTAAGTAGTTCTCCCTCTCTCTCTCTCCTCTCTCGCCCTGTCTCTTTCCCTCTACGCCTCCCTCCCTCTCTCTTGCTGTCTTTCTTCTCTCTTAAATCATCCCTCTCTCTCCCTCTCTCTCCACCAAAAGGAGGCAGGCTCCACCTACTGGCAAGCGGGGACAACGTAGAGGAGGAAAAATGAGAGGGAAGAGGAAAAAGAAAGGATGTTTTGTTTTTTTTGATAAAATTCCAGCCATATCCATAACCAATGTGTTAATTGATCTCCAGAGAAATTATTTTTTTGTTCGCTCCTTTTTCAGGGAGGTCAGAGGTCGGGCTCAGATACAGCGCAGCACCCCTGGAGCTGGTAGGGATTCAGCGTCTTGCTCAAGGACACTTCAACAGGACGGTTGGTTGTCGACATGTGAACCCAGGTCCTCCAGATGAAGGTCATGGTCAACCTGCTGCCCCACAAACAATAAATAACTACTGCACAACATAACACCAGTCATGTGCCATTCATTTGTACACATTCAGGTGGAAGAAAACAACGAAATAATCGTTAGCCAGTTAAAAATATTGATATTTTATTGAAGTAAATGCTTCTTGGTGAAACTGTTGTATGCTAAATTAAAATTGTACCCTCTTTTTTATGATTTGGAAAAGCCTTTAGCCATGTTCTATGAGGTATGTGTATTTGCCAATAAGCAAGCAACATTAAAACATCTAATTTCAGCATGCAGTTTGAGATGACACACTTAGGACATATTAAATATGACTTATATCATGTCTGAGGGTGTGCAAAGTAACAGCAGTAGAACATACTGAAGAATGAAAAATGTAATGAAAATACATACAATATGTATGTATGTATGTATATACCAGAAATCTGAAATGAGAATTAAACCTTTATGTTGTAAATAAATGATTCACCTTATCAAATATATCGACTTTACAGTTGGAGATAAATTTGTACAGAGCAATCTGATTCACATATGCACATTACAAGCTGTTCAGAAATGTGCACGGGTACATGTGCATGTTGTCAGTTCTCATTATGAGAATATATTTATAGGTGGAGGTAGCATGTGTCCAGGAATACGTACGGACTCCCACACACAGAACCTACAGAAATATATGCAGATCAGAAACTATGTAAGCTGATGCAGAGATCAGTGCAAATAAAATACAAAAACAAATCAATCCAGGATTAGTTCAATCCTGCTCTGAGGGGGCTCCCATCGATGTACTGCCTTAAGGGAAACCGGGCTGCGTATGTAACCTACCTTTCCCTGTCAGTTAATACTCTCATACTTATGAGAATGCACCATAATGCCCCGACGAAGCCTGCACAGACTGAGATGGTGGTTATACCCCGTGAGACCCTGCAGATGGGACAGCTTGTGCCATACTGTGGGCCATCACATCCAGACGGTAAAATGTCACAGAAATGTCAGGGGAAACCCAGTTGGCTGCGTAGCACACACTTTTCAGTGACACACCATTGAACAACACTAAAGAAAAGGCCATACTCCCCTGCGCTGAAGTGTCAGGGATCGCATATTGGCACAGTTGCCATTAGTCAGACAATTTTTTATTTGCCAACTTTTCAAGGATTATAAGAAGAGTTGTGTCGTTATTGCATGACAGTGCTACACAAGTCTCTGGCATGGACCCCACCTCTCCTGGCCCTGCAGCTATGGTAGCCTATAATTGACGTGAACAATGAAGCCGCATTTTCACAGTAGAGACAAGCAAGCTAGCGAACACAGTTTTTAATTTATTCATTTTATTTAGACAAACTAAGGACAGAGAGGGTCAGGAAAAAAAATCAGTTCATTGATCCACTCACCACACACACACACACACACACACACACACACACACACACAGGGCATATACATACACAGACAGACACTATTACCATCTGTGACAAAAACATTCTAGAAGTTTAACAAGAATGGGAAAATGGCTGCACCTAAACATTTCTCTGCCAGCTTTTGGAGGGACTGCAATTTCATGCTATCCTACATTTTCTTTGTGATACAACATCACATAAAGGTACAACAACATATTGAAAAAAAACCTTTAAAACAGATATTGGTGGACATCTTTAAGTTCTGTAGTTGTTGGCACTATCCCAGAGTTTGGGTCTTGGGTCTGGAGTAGAGGTTTGTAGTATTTTAAGGTTTGTAGTTCTGTAGTTGCTGGTAGAAACCAGGGTTGGGGCAAACTGAGGGCCTCGCCTGCTTCACCTGCCTGTACGCATCATCAAACGACAGTCCCTCCCTCAACATCAGGTAGCCAATCACAATGGAGGATGCGCGTGACACGCCGGCGTTACAGTGGACCAGCACCACAGCATTCTGGGGGAAAAAAAGGCAGAGAGAGACAGAGTGTGTGAAAGAGAGACAGAAAGAGAGAGGGAAGTACGAAAGAGAATAATACTAAATTATATTCTTCCAGTCGGAAGTCGGAAATTTGGAAATTCCCAGGTCGTAATTACAACTTCCATGCATTCTGGTGGTCCAGCTTGGAAAAACCAGGAAAGAAACATGGCCTCTCTGTTCCCCATGCAACAGCAGTTATTTCAATGATGTTTGATGGTTTCGATGGACTTAAAGGTCATGTAATGCTGAAAATTGAACGTATATTTTGATAAAGTGCATGCTGCCGTGTTGACTTGACATCAGATAACTGCATCTCAGAAAATGGGGTTGGGAAATCCCGAATTCCCTATTTGGAATTCTGACTTGTTGTTCTATTGCATCGTAGTAAGAAGTCGGAATTTCTGACTTTCTGACTTTCTGACATTTGTGAAACGCAGCATTAGACAGACAGAGGCTAGGGACCGAGAGACAGGGAGAGACAGGGAGAGAGAGGAAGAAGTTGCGAGAGAATATCTCTCGGTGGTTTTGTGTGCGTGAGGCAAAGTGTTTGCTATTATTAATATTAATGTTTATATTATTTTACTGCCTAGAGGGTCTGGCTGGATATCAGATAAATTGTTAAAATTCCAGCCACATCTATATACAATGCTGTGCTGGCCCAGAGCTCATTCATGTTGCAGCCTCCAATATTGACATATTACTCACTGGCATTCAATGTGGAACCGCTCATCACAGAAGTAAGTCTGTCTTTTTGACTGGAAAAAAAGAGTGGAACAAAAAGTGTAGGCCAACTCTTGATTTTGGATGTCAGTTAACACCCATATAAACACGTACAGAGCTTCAGATGCTGCATTTAGAGTGGCATCGCTATTATCCCTGCTTGTCCCTTTCAAAATAAAACAGCCAAGTAAAGGGTGCAGCAACGTACAGGCAGATGAAACAGACATTGTAGGCTACAGTCGAATGCAGAACATGTAGAGAGGCTAGAACAAGAGTTAATACGTTACAGTGGAGTGCGGCACACACACACCGGCAGGCATGGCCACCCATCATGCCTTGGTGCTGAGTCAGTCTCAGATATGAGAGCTGCAGATGTGTGTAAATACATCGCAGTGAGGCAGCAGAATACCTCGGCATGCACACTGACACCATAAATTGGCCTGGAGATGCTGTAAGAGGCATTTTCTAGGTTTCGGTCTTCTGCATCTGTCAGTGTGTACGAGTGTGTGCTTATGTGCTAACCCGTGTGTGTGTGTGTGTGTGTGTGTGTGTGTGTGTGTGTGTGTGTGTACCTGCTCTTGGGCCTGATCTATGAAGGAGCTGCAGTCCCCAAGATAGGACGTGATGTCGGTGTCTGGTAGGTCGAGGATGTTGAGCGTCTTATAAACCAACTGATCTGGGAACAGATTGGCTACTCCATAGGCCACATTCAACACATGAGACACCTGACAGAGAGACAGGGAGACAGACCGAGAAAGACAAGAAAGGGAGAGACAGGCGCATGAGACCCCTGAGGAAAGGATGGCATGTTACGAGCTAGGGGAAGCGAGACTCAGCTTGCTCTAATACGTTGTTATTTATTCTATTGACTTATTTTAAAGGCCAGTAAATTTCCCATTTTTACAACATGTCAGCCATGTTGAACACATGACACACCTGAATGAGACACAGAGGGAGAGAGATACAGGGGATGAGGGAGAGACAGAAAGGAAATTGGGGTAAAGGATGGGAGGAGAGAGAGAGAGAAAGAGAAGGAAAGGGAAAGAGAGAGGGGAGAGACAGAACAGGGATGCTCTAAATCATTTCACAGTATCTGTCTGACCTCACTTAAATTTAGCTTACTTCAAACGGCGCCAGTTTGGACTTGATCTTCACAAGATTACTTGTAGCACGAATTTCATTTACACACGTTAATAGCAACGCATGATGGTATACAAGATATTTTGTCAATGATTGACACAGTGGTAACAGGATGCCTGTGCTGATCATTGTGATCGTACCGTACACCTTTAACTAATAAACATTGTTTTGGCCTTTATATTGAGATAACAGCAAAGGTTTGAAACACACTATTTCATCAACTGGCCCTCGGTCCTCTGTCAGGATTCCTACGGTTGTCCCTGGACTAAGCTATCTGAGAATCCCTGTTGGCAGTCAGGACCAGAAATAGGAAGTCGGAAATAGAGAGGGTAATTTTAATCCCTCCCATTTATCGTCCGGAGATTGCATGGGCAGCAACATGAGCATGCCTGGGAGCAGCCATTGCAAAGAGAAGTATTCCTATTCCTTTGAAGCTGAGGAGCAGTGCTAAGACTACTGTAATCATTTACTCCCTCTACTGAGCTAAATTGTCACTGCACGTGTCACAGGCTCCTCCGGCTGTTGACTGACTGTTGCCCACCCATGGGAAAACGCACCTACATGACTGCCTCTAATCTGATGTCAATAACCGAGCTATCACAGCAAGGGCATGCCCGCTCTATTGATCCCTTTGTACCTACTTTATATCTCTGCAGAGTGTCAATGTCATGGGCGGCATCCTGAGAGGCTGAAAAAGCAGAAACAACTATATGAGGAGACAGTCAGGGGAATCGAGAGGAGCAGGGCATCCCTCTCGTTGCCAAAAATCAGCAAATTATCAAATGCATCCCCCGTGCTGACACTAAAATGATCAGATTATCAAATGCATCTCCTTCCCCTTGTTCACATGAATAATTAAAAGAAATTCCCTTGTTAGCTTTACAATTTACGGGACAAAATGCTGTGAAGAAACTGATCTGACAACCAACAGAACTCAATATTGTATTAGTAGACAGGAAAAACATCAGGTTAAAGCCTATATCCGGAAACATAAATACACTTTATATTGGTATTTAACACAGTGTGGCAGCACAGGGAAATTGCTATCATGGCAGGGTGCACAAACCTTTCACGAGCATTCACTGTGGCAATGGAGGTAATCACTGCCACTGTTAGCTGTGTAATGGAGGTAATCATTGAGCTACCAAGCATCCGCTACCTGCACTGAAGCCTGCTTGAGAAGTTGAATGATAAAAACTGTGCAAGGATGAAAGCAAAAGGGATGTAAATCAAAAGGCATCTGTGTTGTCAGAAAACAGATTCTACATTGACAAAAAGGCAATTCCAACAATATCGGAGAAGCCTGAAGTGTAATGCAAACCTGACAAGTGCAGATTCAGGTTAAGTCAGGATGTGATAAGAGGTTTCCCAACTGGTGTAGCCATGGACAGTGTATAAGATCCCCATAACGTGAGAGAGAATGACCAGCTCATGTGTTGAGAAATGGCTCGGAGTCCCACACTGCTAGCAAGGTAGCGCTGTATGGGAAGGGGGTCCTTGAGTCACCTCTGTCTAGCCTAACAGATGTAATATTTTATTGATCCCCGTAGAGAAATTCTCTTTTTGCTCGCCTTCCTCCAGTGAGGTCAGAGTGCAGCGTTAGCTACCTAACAGAACAGCACCCTGGAGCTGGTCGGGACGCAATGTCAGGCTCAAGGACACTTCAGCAGAGCAGTAGTAGCAGTAGTAATAGCAGTAATAGTAGTAGTGGTAGTAGTAGTAGTGGTGGTAGTAGTAGTAGTAGTAGTAGTAGTGGTAGTAGTAGTAGTAATAGTGATAGTGATAGTAGAAGTAGTAGTAATAGTGATAATAGTAGCAATAGTGATAGTAGTAGTAGTAGTAGTGGTAGTAGTAGTAGTAATAGTAGTGGTGGTGGTGGTAGTAGTAGTAGTAGTAATAGTGATAGTGATAGTAGAAGTAGTAGTAATAGTGATAGTAGTAGCAATAGTGATAGTAGTAGTGGTAGTAGTAGTAGTGGTGGTAGTAGGAGTAGTAGTGGTAGTAGTAGTAGTAGTAGTAGTAGTAATAGTGATAGTAGTAGTAGTAATAGTGATAGTAGTAGTAATAGTGATAGTGATAGTAGTAGTATTAATCGTGATAGTAGTAGTAGTAGTAGTGGCATTAGTAGTAGTAGTAATAGTGATAGTGTTAGTAGAAGTAGTAGTAATAGTGATAGTGTTAGTAGTAGTAGTAGTAGTAGTAGTGATAGTAGTAGTAATAGTGATAGTAGAAGTAGTAGTAATAGTGATAGTAGTAGTAGTAATAGTGACAGTAGTAGTAGTAGTAGTAGTAGTAGTAATAGTGATAGTAGAAGTAGTAGTAATAGTGATAGCAGAAGTAGTAGTAATAGTGATAGTAGTAGTAGTAGTAGTAGTAGTAATAGTGAGTGATAGTGATAGTAGTAGTAGGAGTAGTAGTAGTAGTGGTGGTAGTTGTAGTACTGAAGGTAGTAGTGGTAGTAGTAGTAGTTGTAGTAGTGAAGGTAGTAGTGGTAGTAGTAGTAGTTGTAGTAGTTGTTGTAGTAGTGGTAGCAGTAGTAGTTGTAGTAGTGAAGGTAGTAGTAGTAGTAGTTGTTGTAGTAGTGAAGGTAGTAGTAGTAGTAGTAGTAGTTGTAGAATTGAAGGTATATGTTACCCAGCAGTAGAAATGGTCTAACGACGCCAACTTGAAGGTCCAGGCTTTTGTCTTCAACAAAGCCACATCCCGTCCCCTCCTCTTCAACCTCCTCCATCACTCCCTCTTCTCCATCCCTCCTCCGCTCCAACAGCCTTTTACCGGTCACGGTGGTCACATGTGTGCACTGTTTCTTCAGGCGGTTTTTGGAGAAACCTTGGATCTCCTGGGCCAGCGAATGCATCACATCAGGATCAACAGGACTCAGATCAGATCAAACACACCAGGGGGTATTCTAGGAAGCAGGATTACATCGTCAGATTACTATTAAACTGATTTGTTACATCCAGTGATGTACTGGTAAATAAAAAGATGGGTAAACTGTGACCACCAGTTTGTCGTCACCATGAAGCAAACAACCACCAATATAAAGAAAAATCGATTCTATTTTCAGAGAAGCAATAATTTTTTTTTCTTAAAAGACCCAATCCTCATTTAACTTCCATCAGTTTGTTACGATTAACTATGATGTATACAGTGAATTTATGTCAAGACTGCTGGGTGCACAAATAAAAATGTGGGCTAAACTGAATTTAGTTGGGTGTACCCCCCACTACATCCTGGTTATGTTAAAGTTAAGTAATATAAGGTTAAGTAATATAAATTTGTCATATTGAAGATGATCTCTGATTCTGAACAAAAAGCAAGGGAACTCATTCGTGATATTTTAGTTACATGCCTGTTAGCTGTGTAATGGTGTATCGTACATTACAGCACCCACCTGGTCTAAATGTTTTGAATTCAGGCGATCGGCCGCCAAAATGTTAGCGTATACAATGTTGTGAGTATGAGTCAATGAATAGTAAGAATATGTGTGAGAAATACAGCTCATTTTAAGAAGGTTTTAAAGAGTACTGTCAGCTGCAGCCGCAGAGTCGGAAGCTGCGTCAGGAAGTTGGTGCGTTCGGGTACTCCGCGTAAAATAGTAAATAAGTACATTTATTTAATGGGCCAACTCACAAGGCGTAAGACCGAACAGTCTCATTGTGTCGCTGTTATTAAGTTGTATTTACCTACTAATACTAGACAAATTGTGCAAATACTAGGGCTACGTGTAGACCATAGTATATTAGTTTTCAGTTTATATTGTTGCAGTTTGCAATGCTAAGATTGAGGTTAATCGAGGTCTGCTTAGGCTCAACCTTAGTGGGTGCTGCATACAGCTAGAGTAGGCTACTTTTCCAAATCAAAGCATGCTGAGCTTTCACTGATGACATATGACTGAGTTGTTATATTTGATATGATATTCGCGATTTACTTGAGAGAAAGACTTGCTTTATGTTTAGCAATGAAATAACAGTGAAGACAACACATTTGAATGACAAAATAACCATGGAAAGCTTTAGTCTAATTTGAAATAATACAGTGAAAATTACCAAGGCTTTTGTAAATTTTAAGAAGCATTCCAATTTGACTTTATAGCGGTTTTTGGTGGCACCACTGTTGATCTGGGTTTCCTGGCACAGGTGGTCAAACCCACCGTCACTAACCTGGGGTTTAAAGTGGACTCTGATCTTAAGCTCGACAACCAGATCAGGTCAGTTGTTAAATCGAGCTTTTTCCAGTTGAGGCAACTGGCCAAAATAAAGCCAATCCTTCCGAGGCAACTTTTTGAGACAGTAATCCACGCCTTTGTTACTACTCGGCTGGACTACTGTAACGCACTCTATGTGGGGGTTAGTGCGTCCTCCATAGCCCGTCTTCAGAGGGTTCAAAATGCTGCTGCACGTCTTTTAACTGGCATACGTAAATATGAGCACATTTCCCCCATTTTAGCCTCACTCCACTGGCTGCCCATACATTCTAGAATCCATTTTAAAATTATGTTAATTGCTTTTAAATCCCTCAATGGACTTGCCCCGCCCTACCTCTCTGAGCTTCTACACCCATATGCACCCACCCGCTCTCTCAGGTCAGCTGACCAGCTGCTCCTAAGCGTGCCAAAAACTAAGAGGAAGCTCAGAGAGGATCGTGCTTTCGCAGTTGCAGCTCCAAAACTTTGGAACGATCTGCCTCTCCACATCAGACAGGCCTCTTCTCTGTCCGTTTTTAAATCTCTTCTTAAAACCCATCTTTTCTCCTTGGCCTTTAACACTATGTGAGACGTTGACTTTTATTTTATTTTATTTTATTTTATTTCATTTTTATTTATTTATTTTTGATTTGATTTTATTGTTTATCTTATTGTGTGGCTGCTATTTATACTTATGCTTTGACTTTTTTAAATTATTTTATTTCTTTTTTTAATTTTTTTATTGTAATTTCTTGTGAACCATTTATTTACTATGTCTTTATTTATCCTGTACAGCACTTTGGTCCACTGTGGTTGTTTTTAAAGTGCTTCACAAATAAAGTTGGATTGGATTGGATTTATTGTGCAGGCCTAACAGGCCTAACTAACTAACTAGTTAACTCAAACACACTTAAGTTTGTTTATCAAATCATTTTTTCATCTACAAAGATTAAACTTCTTGGGGAAAAAAGAGAATAACTGCATAGCAAGGTTCTTTTCTTGGTACCAAATGTTTGAAAATGTATTTGTATCTGCCCCTCAAGTTTTTCCTAAAAACTCATAGGTCAACGGAGTTTGCCTGAACGCACCAGGAGAATGGTTGTTCCATCGGTTTGCAGGAAAAGAGCCTCGTTGTGAAATCCAGGACAACTCCTCTCATCCCTGTGGCAGAAAAAAAACACAGACAGACTGGGAGACGGTGGGGTGGAGTACAGGAAGCTGTTGTCCCCGAATCCATCTGAACATGGGCGAAATCTAATCACTGCATAAATCACTGATTTTTCTCTGTTAACGCACCAGGAGCCGCGGGGATTTGCGACATTTTTGGTTGAATTTGTGATTTAATCGAACAGCAAGATGTCTCGGGGAGTGATTCAACCCAGCCAGCAGAAACTGGCAGAAAAACTCACCATCCTCAACGACAGAGGCATCGGGATGTTGACCCGGGTTTACAATATTAAAAAGGTTCGCACACTCAGTTACATCTGCATCAACCACATAAAACTGTTAACAGTGAGATTGGCTTAGAATTAAATTAGATCTGCACCTGCACTTCATATGCCTGTCAGAGTATAGCTCGTCAAACTGGATATTAAGGATGCCCCTAACGAATGCGTGATTTGACCGAGTTATCTAAACAGACAAATTAATCAATACCTCGACATTTTAGTCTGATATTTTTGTCACTTAATAGGGGAAAGGTACACGCATCATAACATAAATCAGTCGAAAGGTGTCTTGTTAGCATTCTTCACTGCAACCTTTGGGTATTGCTAGCCACAAGCTATCGCGTTAGCTTGCGGTACCCATTGGTTTTGGCGATGAATGCTTATTAATACGCCGTCTTTAGGGTTAAAGCCAAATGTGGATTGTGTAACGCGTATTATGGCAAATGTCTACTACATTGAAACGGCTACTAAAACGTAAAATGCGAAATAAAGCCCATGAGCTAGTTATTATCGGCAAGCTGGGAGATTGTTATATCAGTCCAGGCCTGCAGTAGCGTTACCTGGCTAACGTTGGCTGGTAATGGCGGCTGCTGGCTTAACGCTAGCTAAGGCTAGCACTCGGGCGTCGTCTCTGTTGTACAAAACATAGCAGCTATCAACCAACTATTTGATGCCGCCTAGCTCGTTTTATAGTTATTAACGCTAGCTAACTAGGTTTATAGCTTTTGGTAGCCACATTTACTTCCCTCAAAATGAAATGAGGGGGAAATAATTCATAACACTGGATAGCTATTTGACATGTTAGCTTTAGCCATTTGAGCCATTTTGGCCCTACCCATGGTTGTTGTGGGTGTGATGCCCTACTTAGCTGTCGCTATATCACAGGCAGCGATGCCCATACTGACAGGGCGAGGTTGGTAGTTAAAATACGTTGCTCACTTATCGCATATTCCAATGAGCTTTAACACGACAAAGGACAGATGTAGATAAACAGTTTCACAACAAATCGATTGTTACTGATCCTTCAGTTAGATTATTACACCACGGTTTGTGTGTGATGGATAGTAAGGGGTCTGTGTGTGTGATGAATAAAACTAAGGAGAGAGAGAGAGGTCAGTCATGTCCTACAGTCTCAGTGTACAGAGTAGAAGTCAGACTGTCTGAAAGCCCATAGTGTTTCCTATTTATTGGGCAGTTTGAGAATACCGCCCCTCATACTGTTTAGTAGTATACTGTCTCATAATGCTGATGGCTTAACAGACATCTTGAGTATATTTTTTATTTTAATTCAAGTAAAATGCCAGAAAAATTAAGTGGTTGCAGAAGACACCACACGTGACTGCAAGATTTTACTTTGCATGTTGCCTTGATAATGTGTTAATAGTAGTAGTGTGTTCTCAATGCACACACTATTTAGAAGGCAGTATGAGCTATCAGACACAGCAACTGAGATTTCCACACTAATTACTCTTATTGAAACACCCTTCCCTTCTTCCTTCCTTCCTTCCTTTTTCTTTCTCTCTGTCCCATCATCATCATCATCTTTTTCCATCAGCTACCCTTATCTGCCACCATAAGTCTTTTGAACTGAAAGGGAATGTCCGCCCTGAAATGCTGTTAATGTCTGTTTTTATTTTCCTATGGTAGCAGACAATTTTACAACATCTATTAAGATTTACAACTGCCTCCCAAAGCTAGAAAACAAGGAACCAAGACACTATTCAGTGAGATCATCAGCAGTACACTCATTCTGGATTGGCACCATCAATAGTGAATTGGTGACTAACTTTGTGGACCCAGAAAGTTTGAGCCTTTAAGCCCTCATGATTTTAATTTTGTTATAATATTAACTGTTCTGAAATGCTGCTCTTTAATTAATTTTCAATGGAGCAGCTCCGTCAAGTGTCTCTTGATGAAATCACAGATGTCAGATTTGTTTGTATGATTTCTATCTTTGGGAGAGAGTTAATTATGCTCACAATAGTATTGTCTAAAATCATAGCATTATTATTTCCCATTTTAAAACTTTCCCCTCATTACACATCGGTACCTGGCTGCAAAGTCCTTAAACTGTATTGTTGAACTTTTCCTTAATGGTCAATTTATTTTTGGCTGAGTTGCTTAAAACTTATTTTTTTGCTGTGCTTATTTTTCAGCTGAGGGACCTTCCTTCAAACATCATTTTTTGTTGCATACAGCACTTAGGGTATTCATCACCATAGAGGTCTCTTAAGTATGCAGCTAGATGATAACTGATATTTCCAATAAATCAATATAACATTCAATGTTCTGTGTGTATGGAGGGTTAAGCCAGCGAGTGAGATAGACTGGTAGTTCTCTAATCAACAACAGTGCAATTTCCCTTTTAGCTAGCCATTAGCCACCAATTACTTACAAGAAGATAAACAGGTTTTAGTTACGCATGACTCATGAATGAATGTCATGAATCATGAATCAATAAAATGGTTAAATACCTTCTGGGTAAAGGTAAGAAATTTACTTTTTTAGAGGGTACTTTTTTTTTCCCCCAGGGGCAAGTTTATGGAACTATGAATTAAAAAAAAAAAAAATTAACACTCAATTTGTACCACAAAGATGAGTTTTAAATCATAATATTACAGTTTAACCACTGCTGGAAACCCAGCAGGCCTTACAGAAATGGAGGGTGTTGTTTTCCCGCCTCTCTGTCCCCAACCAGTCCATCTTCCACTCTATTTTTTTCACAATATTGATTGTTTTATTTCTTTGTTGATGCAGTAGTTTGTGTGGGGTCGCCATTTACTCCTCCTGCTGGCTCCATTTTTCTTGCTTACAATGCAGTGGTAAGAATCACCCGGTCAAAGGGTCCCACAAATCATCTATGGTGGCCCACAGAGGACAGTAGTCACGTTGTGTGAATAATTGACCACTCAATGAAAAAAAATATAAACAGGGTGAAATGCAAAGAAAGGTACTCCAAATTATGGAGGTCATTTTTTTGCCCCCTCATTTTTATTCTACAGGCAATTTATGAACTTTCAACATTCATTTCTAACCCGAGTCTGGTGGCATGCTCCACTGTAGTATAGGGCTGTTTTAGCAATCTGTTGTGCGTGTAATGGATTTTTTTTAATTCTAGGAAATTTACAGTACGTTACAGACATTAACAGTACGAGTAACTTGGAACACCAGTCTGTTTAGATGGTAGCCAGTTTCTAAACATGTGTTCATAGCGGGTGGTGGAAATTTTTGCTGTAAGATTCCCCTTTCCTGCAGGTACCCATTAAGTATTGCAATCCTGATATCTAAATAAATACACAAGTGTGTGCATGTGCGTGTGTATTACACGCATTGTATAATTGGTACTGTAGGAAAGGGAGAACTGAGTCAGTTTTTCCTCTTTAATTTTAGAAGGGTCAGTTTATTTATTTACTGGGAGGCAATTTAGATGTTGAAGAAAAGGATGAAATGAGAGTAAACTTTATAAAAGTTGCCAGGTCTCTTAAGGTATTAAGATGAAGAAAACAAATGTACGTTATACTAAATACTAAATTATATTAGAAAATTGGTACGACTGCAGTAGTAAAACTGCACCCTGATTCAAAATCCCCCCTGACTCACTATTCTTCCTGTCATTTTGTCTTGCTCTGTCTCTGCTGTCTTTCTTTCCTTGACTTTCCCTGTCTCCCCTTTTCTTCTACTT
Organism: Hoplostethus mediterraneus; assembly: GCA_034670385.1. Lineage (NCBI taxonomy): Eukaryota > Metazoa > Chordata > Actinopteri > Trachichthyiformes > Trachichthyidae > Hoplostethus > Hoplostethus mediterraneus. Next base: position 1,527,620 of record JAXDDW010000001.1, on the reverse strand, counting down.
CCTAAAAAATCAACAGATAAGAAAGTTTATTTATCAAAACATAAAATATTACATATTTACATGGACTCAATGAAGGCTAGAGCTTGCTGATAGAAAACTAGCTTATGCAGGTTTGAGACCTACATATTTAAGAATAATTTCATTAAAACTAACATCAAAACCCATGTTGCTCCACTGTTTTTCAAAAAACAAACTAAAGCTTCAAAATACATCTTAAACTCCTGTTTAGTACCAGTAATTTAGAGTTTTGTTGAAACGTATACAGTAGAGAAGCCTATAACTTGGATTGCCATCCAATCATTAAGCTGGATTTTGTTACCAGTAGTCTATCTGGTCGCATACGGGGTTGGGTTGAATCCAAAATAAAATGCTACTGTTGGCCTGGCATACATAGGGATTGGCAGGGTACTCACAAAAATCATTGAAAGATGTCTAGAAATGTGTGAAAAATGAGAGAATATTCAAGGTGGGAGCATAGTTGGACAAGCTGTTAAAGGTGAACTTGTAACTGCAGGTTGAATCTGGGCTAATTTAGCCTGAAACAGTTGGAGGCACATTCTTGAAGAATGTGACAGAAGTCCAACAGAGCTAGAATAGACCACTGATGATCGGATTAAAGGAACAATCATCATATTATCCACAGATATAAAGTCATATTTTATCTTAAATTTTTATAACAAAGTAGTTTTACGGGACTTACCTGCTATTGTCCTTTTTGCCCTTCGTTTTGGAAGGTGTTAGATTCCCACACTGTTAATTGTGTGTTAATTCTGGCTTTCTTCTTCAAATTATTAATTTTGGGTGGGAAACGCCCAGGGGTCCAGCAAGAGGACAAAGCCAGGTCTCAACAGAGCAAGGGAATGTTGCAGTATTTGCAACACCCAACAAACACTGATGCAAAACTAATGCTGGCAAAAGTACAAATTAATCACTTTGTTTGTAACTTACATAAAAATGATGTTACGTTGTGTCAAATAACACCTTTACACCTAGCCAGCTGAGCTGGGTTGACCCTAATGTTAATACATAACGGTCCGATAGGCAGAGCTGGCTATAGGGTTGACACTAGTATTAAATGACTTCTGATTGGTGTAGCTTAATACAGGTTCTTGACGTGCATACCCAAAATGCAACCGATGTGGCAGGAATAGGCTCCAGTAGCATGGCTGCAGAAACTGAGAGAGTGGTGAAAATCTGAAAACAGGGGCTCCATCTATTTCTTATGTGACTCAGTGAAATCAGTATCACAATTTGAATTTCATTCAGAGAGTTAAGTTTGGTTTACTAAACAATTCTTGACGAACCAGTTCTAACCAAATCATTACATTGTAAAAGTAAAGTAAATGTCTGAATGGGGCATATTTATATCTCAGATCAATACGTTTGTCAAGTGGGTAGCCTAACTGAGTAAATCTTCATCACAACATCACTCGTCATGTTGAAACTCACCAGAAATAGGTCTGTGACCCATCATGGGTCCTAGCTCATAATTTAAGACACACTGCTTTTAAAGTGTTTTTGTTGTAAGTGGTTGTGGGAGCAGTGGTGTGCATGTTAGTGTGACTTAAAGCTGTGATCCTGCCCAGTCATGTCTTCTAGCTTTTGGTCCGCACACTGCAGATCTCAAAACAACCTGAACAGGACTCGGCAACATGACTGCCACTCCACCACCAGGCTGGGCCCAGTCTCAACAGTCTCATTGGGACTGGGACCAGACCAGAGCCATAGCTAGTGTTTACAGGTTGTAATAAGTGCACCATGTTGCTGCATCTGTATAGAACTACAGTGTTTCCCATACACAGGCTCATCTGTGGTGCACCGCCACAATATCGGCACGCCTGCCACATAATAAAAAGTTGGTCAGTTTATAGAAATTGATCTTAAATGTTGCTCCTATGAGATGCGCGTCACGTTATGCTCTCTGTCACACCAGAGACTAATCTCACTCAGCTGTTGCTTGAAAACACGCCGCCCGCACGCGCCTTTTTTTCCTCACCAGCTTGTGTGAGACAGACGTCACCTGCTAGACGGACACGGGCGCAGTCTGACCTCAAAAAAAGCTGTCCGACAAAAACCTCGACTCGACAACGGAAGGTAATTGTTAACTCTTTTTTTTTTCCTCCAATATTGAACTTGGGATGTTACCGTCCGCGAAGTGACATTACCTCAGCTGCTAGCGCAGTCTATACCTTCAACAAGTCACGTAATCATACAGCGAGTGGAAATTAAATGTTCTCCCGTGCAGTAGAAAAGTTCTTGTTCTGAGCTAAGGGAAACACTGAACTAGGAAATGCTAAATGTGTAAAATACGTATCGGTGCCCTCCATAGCATCACTAGCGGTGAAATGCCCAACGCTCTAAAGATCAGGGAACGCAGCATTACCAGTTACTAAGCAACAGCCATGGAGCAGAACTGCGGAGCTAATACTGCAGCCAATGAAACTGCAGCGGCCAAACTTTGTCTGCATACAGTACCGGATAAAAACTGAGATGCTGACAGCTGGAGTGTCAGCCATATTGTTGCAGCCCTTCCACACTCTTAAAATGGATGTGTCATTTTCAATGCATCTGAGTGCCTAGGTAGGGACGCCACGTCTTGTGTTGCTTCCAAGACCGCAAGCGCTATAGATGTGTTAGTAGCAGCACATGTTGGCACAGCGTGTGGTGTCATTCACACATGTTGTGTTGTAAAGTAACACAAGATGGGTCACCCCCGACTAGGCGCTCAGATGGGCAGAAATTATGATATCCTGTGTGGGTGCAGCTGTTCTGAGACCTGTGTGTGTTTGTATGTATGTATGTATGTATGTGTGTGTGGACCAATGAGCTAGCAGTTTGTCTGGGTGGGCTCTTTGTTTTGATTTCTTCTCTTCTTCTCTCCGTTCCAATGCTTCCCCCCTCTCCTATGCAGCAAGGACAAGTTTGGAAGGTTTGCAAAGTTTATCACCTTCCACTGATGAAACCCCCTTCACCCTTCCTCAACCCTCTCCCTCCTCCTCCTCCTCCTCCTCCTCCTCCTCCTCCTTTCCGCTTCCTGGCTACCTGTACTGATCTGTTGCTCCTCTCCTTTGTGCTTCACTCCTCTTCATGTTTGAGTCTGGAACACTGTGAGCAGGGCTGGGCTCCATTCACTGTCAGTTTCACCGATTCACAATGTGAATACAAAGTGGGATTCATTTGCTATAATTGAGAATGATGAAGTCAAACCAAACTTTTTTTCTGTTTTCTAATTTGGGAAAGGAATTTTGACTCTCAGTGCAGATTAATTATAAGTTATGCGACCACCTAAACAAGAAGTATAACATTGAAAGTCTTTTTATGGTTTATGCCAAAAACCTCTGCAACCTCTGCTTAACCTCATGCTCTGGTTTAATTTCTCCACTGCTGATTTTTTTCCACTAATGAATATAACATGTTAACATTTGGTGAATACTTTGATCCAAAGTGCCTTACAATATGAGTGCCTCATACTTTGTATGTACATTAGATTTTGTTTAACCGGCTGCTATTTCTGTTGTAGACTAGTTCATCACCCAGTAATTAATTGTACTTGTCAGTTAACCGCCCCCATTCTTAGTTTAGATTGTGAAAATAATCCACTTCCTGAATTGATTGGATTGACAGTCAGCCCAGCCCAACTGTAGGAGGTACATTTAGTCCCTAGTTTCCCTAGGACAACTCAGCACTAAAATCAATGTCATTCCGATAGTCAGTCATTGTACGAAATATCGCAATTACAATTTAGTCGACACTTTTATCCTGAGAAAGATGGCCCACAGTTTAATGTTTTGAACAGAAGTCCTAGTATGTTAGTAAAGAACACAACAAGAGACCGTCCATACTTTGCCAGTTCTCTTTTCTTATCCCAGCTGTTGATCTTACCATGTAAATATGAGAGAGCTCACAAGACCAGGAATGTCACAGAGGACCACTAATTCATCCTCCTGAGGACAATTATGTTTTTCATTCTATCCCACTGGTTCTCAAAGTGGTGTACGGGGACCTCCAGGGGTCTGTGAAGGGCTGACAGAAGGCCTATTATTTCCTTCAGTAATTAGCAGTTGTAATTACCACACTGAAACACATTTCCTTGGACAAATACTATTCAGGGGTCCCCTGCCTTATGTCCTATCTATGTGGGGGGCCCATTGAGAAGCTCAGTTGTGTCCAGCTGTTGGTTGCAGACGGGAGTGAAGAAACGATGATGGAGCCGAGAATAAGGTCTGTTCTGGTATCCAGGCAACAGCCCCCTTACTCCTCCCTCACTCCTACTGGTACTCAGCTTATTCCCATGCCCCATCCCTCCATTCACTGCGCCCCTTCTTCCATCCATCCTTCCATCCAGCCCCCACCCCAACCCAGCCAGCCAGCTTTTTGCACTAGCCACCACCACTAATGGACAGTACCACTCCATGTTAATGGCAGAAAATGGTTTATTAACCTTGCATGGGTTTGTTCTGTGATGCCCATCAGTAAGTTAGCTGTTTCTGCTGAGCTAGTAAAACATTTAAGGATAAATCTACAGTAGAGTAAGTAAACTAGTTAACTGTTGAGGCGGTACCATACTAATTTTGGTCAAATCTAGCTAGCTTGCTAGACCTGTACTAGTTAAGCTTGCAGACTAATGAAAACTAGTAAATGGGTGATGTTTTTTCCCCCACAGTTCCCTAGGGCGGGTCAAATGGTAACTACATTCTAGTAGCAAATCAAGAGGCTCGTTCGTCGTAGGGCGAGGCTAGTGCTTTGTTAGCATCAGAGCACCATTAGCATTGTGTTAGCGAAATAGCAAGGGTTGTGATTTTAAAAGTGCATGGATTTCAGCCACAGCTTGCTTCCTTGTTTCTCATTCACTATATTTAAAAAAAAACAACAAAAAAAAACATGCTGCCTCTCACACTAAATTAAATTTCAGCGGCCTCTCACAGTTGAGTAGACACACTCTCAATAAGCATTGAAGTTCGAAATTTGGTTGGTGTGATTTGAAAGAGCATGAGGAAACAAGTTGAGACTCAAGGTCCATTGATGGGTATTGAACCCATGTTGTTTCCTGTGTATGGTGTCCCCCAGTCCCAGTGCTCTTGTGTTCCAGACCCTGCAGTAATGTGTATGTTTTAGACCCAACTTTAGCATGTGTGTTCTGTTGTACTGCTCCAGCTTTCTAGATTAAGGCTTTAATTGGTGAGCTAACTACAGCTAGCGACAGGCATACAGACTCTTTGAACCAGCTACATACTCTTTTGATAGGCTAGGTAGCTAACTGCTACATGCTCTTTTGGTGGGCTTAGGTAGCTAGCTATGCTTTCTTTTGACAGGCTTTTTCCAGTGAGTTAAATGTTTGTACCATTTTGCATCCTCAAATACTGCAAATTGCTGATTAGTGTTGCCTCACAAACTCACAGTGAAACTCAGAACATCCAAACCAATGGCATTTTGTTATGTTAAGACCTAGCGTGTCTGTTATCTACCGTGTTTGTGTTAGCTAGCATGTGTCACTGTTTCTCGGATTCATTTTGTACTGGCTGATGCTGGATGTGCTTCAGCGCCATGCAAACTGAAATCCCAGTTTGTGGTTGTAGTGTTGTTAGAGGCTTTGAAGCCTGTCGGTTTGTTAGCTGTGACGTGTCAAGTTGTAAACGAGTCGAAACATTATAGCATAGTTCTGTGATGTAGCTTTCATGTTGTAATCCCGTGTGACCTTTGTGGCTTTTCTAAATGTGTGCTTCCACTTTCTAATCTTAAAACTGTAACCAATAGGGAAGGAATCCTCAGAACGGCCGGTTCACCTCAAAGGCGGGAATGTTTGGTGCACCACACCGACCCCTTCTAGGATTCTTCCTCTATGCTGGCAGCCCACAGCGTTTCTACACACACACACACACACTCTGTTTATGGCACATGCATGGACCACATCTTCCTCACCATTCACGACTACACTACCCATAATGCATGAGTGCTGTTGCTTCCTGCCAGTGTCGGGGCAGTCAGGCCAATGTAGTGTTAGGAAAAACAGCAGTGCAGTTTTAGCGAGGTCATTACGCTGTTGCTCTGTTGGATACAGATAGTAGCTAGGTTTATAGGACACAGGGCTTTCTCTCTGTCTGCTCTCTCTCTTTCCCACTTGCTTGTCTCTCTACCACTCCCGTTGATTCATTTCTCTCACTTGATCTCTCTTTGTGTCCCCTTTTACTCTCATCTTACGTTCCTTTTCCCTCTCTTTCTGTCTCTCTCTCCGTCCATTCCGTCCCTCCTCCACTGTACCTGTCCATCACTCTGCCCGTCATGCAGTTTGTCTGTGGTACTAACCAGTGATGGACCAGAGGAACAGTTTGAAATGGAAACCCTCTCGTAGCTGGGTCTCTCTCAGTGGTTCTCAGCCCTTTTTGTGTTGTGGTTCACTTCTGCAACTTCCATGGCTCACCAAATTAAATGCACGCCCAGTTACGGATTGGCTCAAGAATTGGCTTTTTGTTTTGTTTTTTATATGTTTTTAAATGTACACTAAAAAGTGTAATCATATATGGTTATTATATTGACTTTAATTAAAAGTAATAATATATTTGTATTTGAGGTTGAACCTTTTAACAATTGAGCTAAATATCTGGGCACAGCTGAGGTCACGCCACAGCACAGTAGCTGAGAACCACTGATCAATTTGGGCTCTTTTACAACAGTCGAACCTGGTTTATCCAAACCTCAGATTTCCAAACTTACCACTCTAGTGAATGGACCTAAGATGAACTCAGCAATGTGGATATCTGCCCTAGTGATTGTGCATAATTTCTGAATCTCCTTCATGTGCATCTAAACAGTAAACTGTACAGGTCAATGTAAAATGTGTGTATGTCTTCATGTGTTGAATACACTTCTGGTCTGGAATTTCACTACATGTCAGTGTTGTGAACATTTCATTCCCCTGAGCTATCCCCATTCCTGGTGGGCCGAGATAAACCAGGTTCCACTGTACATACTAAATGTTTCCTTGGTGTTGACCACACGTCTAACATGCTTGACAATGAAGGAAGACAGGAAAACAAACAGAAAGAATCAAAGACAGATTCTATAGAAAGAAAAAATAAAGAGCCTTGCTGTTTCAGTAGCAGTGGAGTACTCACCATTTTTTTCCTTGTTCTGTCTCTCAACTCCTCTCTCCTCTTCTTTCTAGGCATGTGGAGATCCCAAGGCTAAGCCCTCCTATCTGGTTGATAAGAACTTGGAGTCGGCTGTTAAATTCATCGTCCGAAAGTTCCCTGCTGTGGAGACGAGGAACAATAACGTAAGAACACCTAAGTGTGTGTGTGTGTGTGTGTGTGTGTGTGTGTGTGTGTGAGTGTGTGAGTGTGTGAGAGAGTGACTGCATGGGAGGAAGAGAATGTATGAGTATTTGCACACTGTTGTGGTTGTATGTGTGTGTGGTGTGTATATTCAAATGCACGCTGACAGTGATACCTTGAAGTTTTGAATGTCAGCTGTAATGTTTTCGACACTTGCCACAATACGGGAAAATAGTTGCATTTGTTGCCTTGGTTCTTCAGCCACACTGAAAGTTCTTGTAATTCAGGATCACCTGTTTCCAACCAATTTGCTCCAAGAGTTTTATTATGTTCAGGGTTCCTATCAAAATCCACTTGATCATTTCCAGGTCTTGAAAATGTTGTGAATTGCACAGAAAGTATGGAAAATATTGTTGTTTTTCCTGATAAACACAGGAGTACTTATCTTATGTAGTTGTAGACTCACTGTCATCTCACCTATTGTGACATTTGTTGATGTGAAGAATAATAAATAATAATAGTGATATTATCAATATTAGCTACAATTATTTTATTTCGAACACTGAACAGAATCTACAGATTTAGTTAAGAAATGGAAATATGTAGGAACCCTGAGAATCAAATGATATTATCTTGAAACAAGTGAAACTGCATTGACAACAACTTAAATTTGCTCACTCCATTAGCAGATTAAAAAAAAAAATGTAATGCATGTTCAACAGTAGACAGTTATGTCTGGTAATTTGTACATGATTTACTAAATAAATTGCAGAAAACACAGTAATGTCAAATAAATATGATGCAGGAAGGCACTTTGATTTTTGAACGATATACACATAGTGCCCATACATGCCCAGAGTATACAAATCTCTATACACTGCTGAGCATGATGCCTCACGGTTTACGTCCCCTGAATAAGTAGGTGTGCAAGAATAATCAAATATCTTTGAAGAAATTGTGAGAATGTAAAATTCTGTGTTGTTTTGTCTTCAGAGAGCACCTTCAAAGCACAACTTTGTAAAAGAGAGAGAGGTTTAAACAATGCCTTCTGTGACCAGCGGTGGGGAAGGAAGTAATGGCAAATTTAACCACCCACTCACACCTATTTGTTTGCATTGTTAGGTACACAATATGAATAAGCTAGCTGGCAGCCAGCGTTGCCTCATTGTTATATTGAAGAATGACAACAATACCAACAGCATGTGGTTCACTGCAGTGCAAATGTAGAAATTGTTCAAGTGCTCATAAAAGTAAAATAAGAATATTGTTAACATTTCAACGTATCCCTTTGGGTGCACTAAGGTGTGTGTGTGTGTGTGTGTGTGTGTGTGTGTGCGTGCACTGAGTGACCTAAACTGACTCATTGCTCATCCAGTGTTTCTTTCAGCTTTAACTGTTAGCTCTTAGCTTCTGGTGTGTGTGTGTGTGTGTGTGTGTGTGTGTGTGTGTGTGTGTGTGTGTGTGTGTGTGTGTGTGTGTGTGTGTGTGTGTGTGTGTGTGTGTGTGTGTGTGTGTGTGTGTGTGTGTGTGTGTGTGCGTTTGTATGAAACTGTCATTTAGCAAACTGCTGTGTGTGTGTGTGTGCAGCTGTGTCTAGCTGCTTTATTCAGTATAACTGTGCCAAAATTGTCCCTTACGTTGTTTTCTGCTTTGTTTCTGTGTTTGTTTGTGTTTTGTTTTGCATGCTAAACTTGGCTTATTCCGGACTTGTGCTTTTTGGTAAGTTTTTGTATCTAAGTTTTTGTAACTGAGTTTTCGTATATAAGTTTATGTATCTAAGTTTTGTAATAATGTAATTTTTATTTTGTAGCTCTTTCGGAGTTTTGCTTTGCTCTGCCTTATCTCTTCTCTCCTCTCTGCTGGCAACATTTTTACTTTCTTTCATCTCTTGAATGACTGGCTGGCTGGTTAACTGACACGTTTGCCGGCTGGTCGGCTGACTGGCTGGATGACTGACTGGCTGGCTGTTTGGATACCTAGCTGGCTGCACTAAGGAGTGTTACTTGTTGCTCTGTCTTGATAAAACATGGTTTAAACATGGCTGGTCTGTATTGTTCACTGCTAGTCCTATCAAGTTGATATGGTGACATAATCTGACCATTAGAGGTTTACAAATTAAGAGTCCAAATTGGTCAAAATGCTCACTGAGCATGCAGTGTACCCCCTAATTCTAACCGGATGTGACCACAGTGTCCCCTCTTTGGTTGTGCTTGGTGTCGTGGATGGAGACGTTGGCTCCTTGGTGCAGCAGCAGTGTCAGACGCCGCCTACATCGTCATTCTTACATTTCAGTGTGGCCCAGTGTGTAGAGTAGCAGGGGTCCAGGCTGCTCAGCGCAGATCGATGATGTCAGTTTACAGTTAACCAATAACACGCAGAACTTCAGGCCCGGGTTCAATTCACTTCAGTCATTTCAGTAGTGTGACTAGAAACTGCAAATTATCAGTTAAGGATACAGCTTTCATTTTCAATTACTTATTACATTTATATCATTTTTTACTTTTTAACTAACTCAGAAGATTAATATGATTCATATAATTGTCATTATATTTTCACTCTTTGAATTTTGAAAGAAAAGAATCATTGAGTTGATTGGATAGAAAGGGAATTGAACACGGTATCCGTAACTCTTTAGTTTCCTGCGTGCACAGAGAACGTTTTTGTTTCTGTGTGTTCGTTTCCTCAGGTTGATTAGACTTCACATCTCTACCTCTGTCTCTGTCTCTTAACTGACTTGTAAATTGACTAGTAAATTCAATACAAGATGCTTTTGGGTGGACCGGCTCGCTCTGCTTCGAAAGCCAGATTTTACTTTGGTTCAAGGTTTTCATTTTCCTGCACGTTCTCCTGGAAAGACTTTCTTCTGACTCTGTTTATACATAATTATAAACAATTGTTTCTTGAAAAAGATGACAGGAAATATCTCATTGACCTGCTCTAACTTATATGCATTCGAACTATGATTTACCAATTAAAGCATATAAAAGTGAACGATGTGTGTATTGTTGTGACAGCCGATATTGGTGGGTGACTGCTCCTGTATGTCACCAAGAATGAAATGACTTTGGCTTTATACACCTTGGGATTTATAGTTTCTATCTTTCTAGTGTTGCTAGCGTTGCCCAACATTAATGAATGATCAACATCGTTATCTGGTTTTATTTCCTCAACCAGGGCTGGACTCAGTTTGCTGTTAATTCAGTCAGTTGAAAATGTTAACAGAAACTACATTCATTTAAGATAAGATAAACCGTATTGATCCACGAGAGGAAACTGGGGTCATTGGGAAATTGGGCTAATGATAGAGCATTCATCCACCATTGATTCCTAATGAGTTTGATTAATAGGTCTGGGGACCTTCTTATTGCACTATTAAGACACTTGGCTGCAGAAGAAAATCACTTCCAGAATTGAGCTGAAGCCAGCCCTGGTTTCTAAGGCAACAGCTGGTGTGTTTATTTTAGAGATACTCTGATTAAAACTTTTCCAACCAATCCGAACACCACTTAATGTAATTAAGAAAATTGCTCAATACAGATCTTTTTACCCATGCTTTTTTTTTCAAGCAATGTAGTCTACTGACTGAGTATGCCAGGAAAAAAACACTCATGCATTGCTCATCTTTTCTGGTAACGTGATAGCTATTTTTGAACTGAAAAAAATAAATTCTAAATATGTGAGTCAGTAAATTTGATCTCTCATTCACAGATTGAATTTGTCTTTTGCCTCTAGCAGATGGTAGCCAATGCAACACACTGAAGACGCAAACCATTGACAATCTCTGCTTCACAGCATCAGATTGCACTAGGGCAGTAGGGCAATCGCCAGTATTTATTTTGAGTGATTATTTATTTATTTTTTTAACTTCTGCCTTAAGCAGTGAAACACACTGAGAGGAACCTCATTTTCAGATATACCAATGCCAAAAAGATAGAAAAATAATAGCACCATATTTTATCATGATTAATCAGAGCATCCCTAAAAGTAAATTGGTTTCACTGCTGCATATAGACGATATATATAGATATAGATATATATTTATAGTAGGTCTTTATCACGGTAACATCCTTAAAACGGTGCCTGTTCTGCACATTGGTTTTTACAGCAACAGCTGGCTCAGCTGCAGAAGGAGAAGTCAGAGATTCTCAAGAACCTGGCTCTGTACTATTTCACCTTCGTAGATGTCATGGAGTTTAAGGTAGGAGAACACACTCACACACGATGATGATGATTATGGTAATAGTGGTTGTGGTGATGATTGTGATGGTGTTTTATGCCGACCCCCTTACAGGACCATGTGTGTGAGCTGCTGAACACTATCGATGCCTGCCAGGTCTTCTTTGACATTGTAAGTTCAATACCCAAATGACTGAATGACTCATTATATGCCTGTTGTCATTTTACTGCATAGCTCTTCTTTAGGAATCCTCCTGTCAGATTTGGTGAAAAAAGTTTCTATAGATTAGGGAAAAGTGGAAAGCTGGTTTAACTGAGAAGTGCTAAAAATTAAAAACAAATTAAAAAGAAATTAAAAACATCTTCAGGCTGCACTTGCAGGAAGTGCCCAGCGTAAGAGAATAAAAGACTAAAGTTGAAAATGTCTGTTTCCTTTTAATCTGCATTAATGTGCACATACAAAAAGTGTAATATCAAGTCAAGTGACCTACTAATGCGATTTCAGCCTTATCTTTTGTTGTAATCAGAGAAATAATTTCTTCAAGATGTGTACATCCACCTCCAACCATCCTTTATATTCTCCAAACTCATTTTAGGGTCATAGCAATATCACTTGAGGCTCTGACACTTTCACTGTTTACTATTGGTTACTTGGTAATCTAGGAATGAATGCTTATTCTACTGGTGTACACATGCTCACTCACTCTTCATAAGAGCATCAGCTAAATGTCTCAACTGTAAATATCGGTGTCCATTTCCTGTTTCCCATCAGACAGGTGAACTTTGATCTGACCAAGAACTACCTTGACCTGGTGGTGACCTACACTAATCTGATGATGCTGCTGTCGCGCATAGAGGAGAGGAAAGCTATCATAGGACTGTACAACTACGCCCATGAGATGACGCATGGAGCGAGGTAACCTGAACACACACTTTCATGTAAAAACGCACACACACACACACACACACACACACACACACAGATGAGAGAAAAGCCATTGTAGACTCTCAACTATGCCCATGAGATGACTTTCCGTGTATGAGATGACACACACATATACACACACAGCCTGCATCTTTTGCGATGTACGTATTGCATTTTTGTGTTTTGTGCTGTCATTATGAAGTATATTGTTCATCCCTTATATACACACAATACAAACACCGAGACTCAGAACAGAAATTGGTCTTGAAGTGTAAACCATCCACATGTTATCAGTTCACTACTGTCAGTGGTAACCATAGTAACTGTGGTGCAGTCTTGGGGTAGGCAGCGTAGCCATGGTAACTGTGTGTGTGTGTGCGCGTGTGTGTGCTCATAGTGACAGGGAGTACCCCAGGCTAGGCCAGATGATTGTGGACTATGAGAACCCTTTGAAGAAGATGATGGAGGAGTTTGTTCCACATGGAAAGGTAAGAGGACACAGTGTGGATGCAAACGCAACATCAAGGTTTTTTTTTTGTCCTTTTATCTGTATTTTTGTGCCCTTTCTGTAAAGAACAATATGACAATCTTAATAAACTCCACACTTAAGTTAGTTAACTGCACTCAGTATAAGCAGTGCCTCATGCACAGCATCTATGTAATATGCCGTAAGCTATATTTGCTAATGGTTCAGCTGCAGTTGCTAACGTTAACTAGCAAGGCCAAGCAGCCTAATGTTACTCTATTCTCCATAGAAGAGATGAAGACTGATGATCAACTAGGCATCAAATAAAGTCACCACCATGTCTGCACTGTGACCGTACAGAATCTGTACTTGTAATTTCATTAACACAGAAATCAATTTCCTTGCTCTCTCATCCTCATCCTCTTCTCCTCTCCTTTTTCCCCCGTCCTCCTCCACTCCTCGTGTTCAGTCCCTGTCAGATGCGTTGATCAGCCTTCAGATGGTGTATCCCAGGAGGAATCTGTCGGCTGACCAGTGGAGGAACGCCCAGCTGCTCTCTCTCATCTCTGCCCCTTCCACCATGCTCAACCCCGCACAGTCCGACACTGTTAGTATGGAGAGGGCTGCACGCACATGACAATGATAATCAATTATTTAGTCACTATTTAGTTACTATGATCATTAATCACAGTTATCAGTCTTGATCGTTTGACCAACACTTTTGTATTTTGACTATTTTCAACTACAGTGGATGTGTTGTAAATTAAATGTTTCAAAATGGACAGTATTCCAATATTCAATGATTAGTAATTTTTAGTAAAAAAATAAATTAAAAAAAGCAATATTCAGTAATTTAAAAAAAATCCACTTAAGGGTATTTTTGCTGGTCCTCATACACAAACAGGTTTATTTTAGGGTCAGAAAATGAATGCTGTAAGTACAAGTACCCACAAGTGAAGTAATACAGACAGTTTCTAGAGTTGATATTGGTTGTGCAGCCTTAGCTTAGTCCAGACATATCCTACGTTCCCCTCGGTGCTCTATCCTTGGTTTTTACTTGATGTCACAGCGCCCCTCTGCAGCTGTTTCATGACAGGCTTTCTGCAAAATGTCATTTGTTAAACCAACACGCTCCATGTTCTCGATGACCTTTTATTTCCATCGTTCTTCGTCTTTCTCTCATCCTTCTCGCTCGCTTTCTGTTCATCTTTAGATGCCATGTGAATACCTGTCACTGGACACCATGGAGAAGTGGATTGTCTGTAAGTAGAGCAGCAAGGGGGTTTCAGAGCTGTGATTCCTCTACCGTTTGACTGTGATGTTTCTGGTGTGTGTATCAGGGTGCCGCTTCCTTTCTTTGATTCAGATTTGGCTTTTAAAGGAAACTGATGACAGTAAGATGCCCTGAAGGCTGACGTCTTTCCATTTGATCAACAAACTTGTGTATTTCTAGCTCGGTTAACCTTGACTTGGCTTCATTGATTTATCATAATTGGTAATTACTGATGATGTGATGTGACTCATTAGGCTTCTGACTGATTACCAGTTTCTCTCTCTCTCTCTCTGTCTCTCTCTCTCTCTCTCTCTTTCACTCCCTCTTTACTGTTGGTATTAATTTAGATTTTAATATGATGTAAATATGATGATTCTATCTTCCACTTTGAAATTTCTTTTGCTCATCATTCATCTCTATATCTTTCTCTTCTTCTTCTCTAGTTGGTTTCATCCTGTGCCATGCGGTGTTGAACAGTGACGCAGCAGCGTTGTCGTTGTGGAAGCTGGCTCTGCAGAGCTCCTCCTGTCTCTGTCTGTTCAGGGACGAGGTCTTCCACATCCACAAGGCCGCAGAGGACCTGTTTGTTAACATCAGAGGGTACGGGCATCCATACATGTAGACACAGGCAGACAAACGCACACTTGGCTGGGCACCAAAAAGCACCGACTGCTGAAACTAATTTAGTTCTGATCTTACATCATCTTTCATCCAGTCGCCATGCTCTTAAAACCTAAAGTGACTGCTGAAGAGCTGTATCACATGTTAAACTGCATTTGACATAAATACATAGAAAATGTACTTGCATTAGTATTGTTGACATTGTTAAATATATAAAATGTACTGTATTCAATAGTTGATCGTTTTGATTAAACCAAAGTGTGATTTTTAGATTACATTGTAAAATTGCGTTTTAAACAAATACATACTTTGTTGATGAGGGCTTGTTTTATACTATTACAGTGAAGAAGAAAAATAAATACATCGACTATTGCATTACATAAGTGAACATCAGAGTAGGAGCCCATAGAAACGTCTACCATTGTTAATGTTGGTGTGTTTTTCAGGTACAACAAACGCATCAATGACATCAGAGAGTGCAAGGAGCAGGCCCTGTCCCACGCGTACGTACAAAACCTTGTTCCTAGTTCCTCCCCTGTATCCTAACCAGGGTTTGTATCCGACCCTTACACACACTCACACTTTTTATGTGTTCACATTTCATCTTTTTATTCATTGCTTAAATTCTCATTTAGCTTGTAAAGCACCTTGTAACACTGTTTGATAAGTGCTCTATAAATAAATCTTCTCCATCCATCCTTCCCTGCATCCCTCCATCTCTCCTCCATCCATCCTTCCCTGCATCCCTCCATCTCTCCTCCATCCATCCTTTCCTGCATCCCTCCATCTCTCCTCCATCCATCCTTCCCTGCATCCCTCTGTCTCTTCTCTGCTTTCCATCTTTCTCCCCCTCTCATCTATTCAGCGATCATTCCAGCTGTATGGTTAGCTCTCTACCTCTTGTCTATATTTCTCCTCCATCCCATCACAAAGTCTCACACATTACCTACCCTTTTCATGTCTTTTTCCTTTCCTCTTCATCATCCCTTCTTCTCTCCCCTTCTCCCTCCTCATGAATTCTCTCCTCCCCTCTTATTTTTTATTCTCCCTCCGTCACTGTCATCTTCTCTCCTCTCGCCTGCCCTTCTCTCCTCTTACACGACTGTTCTGAAAGTGTTAAAATATCATTTAACAAATTAAATATCATCCCTCAGTCCACCCTTACGTTTCGTGTTTGTCTCTGCAGTGGCTCCATGCACAGAGAGAGACGCAAGTTCCTGCGGTCAGCTCTAAAGGAGTTGGCTACTGTCCTAGCTGACCAGCCTGGACTGTTGGGTCCTAAGGTAACTTATAATACCACCTGAAACAGCCCTACCCACGTTTCTCAGGTCAGCTCTGAAGGAGTTGGCTGCTGTCTTACCTGGACTACTGAGACATAAGTTATAATACAACCTTAAAATACTAAAATACCACTTTAAACAGCCCTACATACGTTTCTCAATTCTTCTTTAAAGGAGTTTGCTGCTGTCTTAGCTGACCAATCTGGGTTACTGACACCTAAGGGAATATATATATAACACCATCTTAAAAAATATATATACCACATTAAATAGCCCTACATCTCAAGAGTTGGCTGCTGTGTTAGCTGACATACTGGGACCTGGCGTATCATAATAACACCTTAAAACACTAAAAAATAAAATGGCTGTAATGTTTCTCAGCTCTAAAGGAATTACCTGGCCAACCTGGAGTACTGGGACCTAGGGTAATAGTGCCACATATAAATGCCACCTTTAATGGTTACAGATAGTACCAACTTAAATAGCCCTTTTATAAGCTTCTCTGGTTCAGCTACAGATGTTGTACATTTATTAAGCTCATGTGCGGTTCCAGACTAACGTTTTGCATGTACATGGTCATTTATCTTCATTGCTTTTGAGAGTTTTTGACATCTCTTTCCCTCTACTTTCTTTCATATCTCTCTCTCTCTCTCTCTCTCTCTCTCTCTCTCTCTCTCTCTCTCTCTCTCTCTCTCTCTCTCTCTCTCTCTCTCTCTCTCTCTCTCTCTCTCTCTCTCTCTCTCTCTCTCTCTCTCTCTCTCTCTCTCTCTCTCTCTCTCTCTCTCTCTCGCCAGGCGTTGTTTGTGTTCATGGCGTTGTCGTTTGCCCGTGATGAGATCATCTGGCTGCTTCGACATGCCGACAACATCCAGAAGAAAAGCACTGATGACTTCATAGACAAGTATGTGCACACACACATGAACACGTACACAGATACACACACACACACACACACACACACATACTTATGGATGCACGTGTGTCGATATACAAATACATGAATACAGTCATGCACACGCAATGCTTGTTTTGCTCTAAGTCTGTTGACTGTGTGTCTGTGTCTGTGTCTGTGTCTGTGTGTGTGTGTGTGTGTGTGTGTGTGTGTGTGTGCGTGTGTTGTGTGTGTGTGTGTGTGTGTGTGTGTGTGTGTGTGTTGTGCAGACACATAGCAGAGTTGATCTTCTATATGGAGGAGCTCAGAGCTCACGTCAGGAAGTACGGTCCCGTGATGCAGCGATATTACGTCCAGTACCTGTCTGGCTTTGATGCTGTGGTGCTCAATGAACTGGTGCAGGTATTAACACATACACTCTTAACACACACACATGCACAAATACACACACATACACACACACACTCAAGCACACTTAATCAGATGGCATTTTTCCCCAAAAGCGCTGTGTGTAGCTTGCCTCAGTGCAACTCTGGCAGGTTTTCGGGCCACTGCATAGCAATAATAAGCTCCATGGAGCCAAACTGCTTCAGTTTCAAAAATCCTATACAGATAGACAGGATGGGCCTCAGCGAAACGTGAATTGATGGAGTTCACTTACTTGCGAGCCTTAGCTAAGATTTACCAACATGAAGCTTATATAGGTCTCTTCATACAGGTCTCTCTAACCAGTCTAATAACCTGTCTGTCTCCTAGAACCTGTCTGTGTGTCCAGAGGATGAGTCTATCATCATGTCTTCCTTTGTCAACACGATGACCTCTCTCAGCGTCAAACAAGGTAAACCAATACTATTTGTAACATCAGTAGTAACAGAAGGAGTAGTAATAGTAAATAGTCCCAGTATTAATAGTATGAGTCATAGTACTATGTTGTGTAGTAAGAGTAGGTGGCTTGTGTGGTATTTCAACAGTGTCTTAGAAACTGACACCAACACAGTATATGCTTTGTTGGTTATCAGAGTAACCGCAGGTGGGGGCAAGATAATATATAATAGTATAATTTTGAGTGAATTGTTCCTTTGTTGTGTTCCAGTGGAGGACGGAGACGTGTTTGACTTCAGAGGCATGAGACTGGACTGGTTCAGACTGCAGGTAGGCACACAAAAAAACTGCATTCTGGGGTAATTTGTGTCTAAAGCTACTAGCTAAGATCATCCATGTATACCAAGAAAACAAGTCACAACACCATAATCTTTTAACTGTCCCCCGTCCTCCCCCTCTGTCTGTACTAGTGTAGCATATTTAGTAGTGTGAATAAAGCCCGTCTTGGTAATGACTTCCATCATCTAACACTATCACTCTCTTCCTCTCTTCCTATTCCTGTATCCCTTCCTCCATACGTCCTTTCTGTAGGCCTATACCAGTGTCTCCAAAGCCAGTCTGGGTATAGCCGATCACAGGGAGCTGGGTAAAATGATGAACACCATCATCTTCCACACCAAGATGGTGGACTCCCTGGTGGAGATGCTGGTGGAGACGTCGGACCTGTCCATATTCTGGTGAGACGCGGTGACATGAACATACACAACTCCAGCTCCTAGTCAAGATGAACTGAAACCATTTCTGAGCTTTTACGTAGAATTGGGAGTTTCAGATAGGGTGGCTTTGTAGCGACAAAATAATAATCCTGATTGTTCTGTTAGATATAGTGATCACAAGTATTAGCCTGGATGATTTGGATGCACTTTTAGCATCTTTCATCAACATCTTAACTTTTCAACTGCAGTGATTTTTCTAAATGAAATGAGATGTTTCATTATTGCCAGTAAGGAAGTATTCTACCATCAATTTTGGAAACTAAATTCAGAACATGGTTATACATAAATAATAGTTATTTTAAGTTAAGTAAATCATTTGAACATGTGT
Organism: Hoplostethus mediterraneus; assembly: GCA_034670385.1. Taxonomy (NCBI): domain Eukaryota; kingdom Metazoa; phylum Chordata; class Actinopteri; order Trachichthyiformes; family Trachichthyidae; genus Hoplostethus; species Hoplostethus mediterraneus. The sequence continues at coordinate 1,508,790 of JAXDDW010000001.1, read as the reverse complement.
GTGTTTGTGTGTGTAGTTTCTACAGCCGTGCATTTGAGAAGATGTTCCAGCAGTGCTTGGAGCTTCCCTCCCAGAGCAGACACTCCATCTGCTTCCCTCTGCTCTGCACACACTTCATGTCCTGTACACACGAGCTCTGTCCTGAGGAGGTAACCACACACACTCCTTCTGTCTCACACACATGCATACAGCTAAGAAACAAGTGACAAAAAATGACAAATAACAAAAATGCACTTTTTTTGTCCTGGTTTTTTCCAGCGTCACCACATAGGGGACCGAAGCCTGTCTCTGTGCAACATGTTTCTGGATGAGATGGCCAAGCAAGCCAGGAACCTGATCACTGACATCTGCACTGAACAGTGTACACTCAGCGACCAGGTAGAAACACGTGCACAGTTAGATCAATACATCTCGAATCCATGGCATGTGGAAATTCCTTGCCGATTTCTTTTTTTGCCAGTTTAAGTTATCTTGATGTTTGGTTATTTAAAAAGAAACGTGGTGTGAGACACTCGGGGTTTCCTGCAGCTCTTGGAGACCAAAGCCGTGTTGAATGCAGGGTCTAGCCGAGACATCTGCTGGCCAAAAGCAACATTGCGACCAATGAGGAGTATAATATTTGGGGAATATCAATCATTGAATACTTAAGCTAACGTTAAAATATCAGGATACCCTGTCTAAACATTTAGCATTTAGCTCTGTTAGCAACTACTACTACAAATGGTTTCCTTCATGGCATTACAAACACTTTTTTCACAGCCTTCCTCCCTGTATTTACTGGTATACTGGAGACTTAGCCTTTACTTTTCAAACGCAATACAAACTAATTAATTGAGTTTATTAACCCATATGAAACAGAAATGGCAGGTAGAAAAGCATTGTCCTTGACTAACACGTTTCCTGTGGGAAATGCTGACCCAGAAATTACACTGAAGTTGATTTAAAATGTGTTTAATGTCTAAACATAGCCGACATTTCCCAGAGCCTTCCTGTTCTGGTTTTGTCCCATTTGAGTGTTTTGTGCTGCTGCTTCCTACTGAGGATTCATCGCCGCCTGGTCCTTGGTCATCAGTTTTTTTTCTTGACTGGAGGGCTTAACTACAATTTAAAATGTAAAAATGCTCATTTAAAAGTTACATTACAATTAAAATCAACACGGCTACTCTGTGTGTGTGTGTGTGTGTGTGTGTGTGTGTGTGTGTGTGTGCGCACGTGCACCTCTGCCTGCCTTCCCCCTCCATGTGTACTGACATTAAGTTTTCTTTAAAGTAGAATACATGCATAAGAATAAAGGCCAGGAAAAAAACAAGACGGATCACTAACAAGCTCCCTGGTTACCACCAGAGCCGGCATAGCAACGGGGAGAATTTCTGAACAGATGTACAGCTGAGCTTTAAGGGAATTATTAGCATAGTTAAAACACATCTTTACCGATAAATCTGTTTGATCAGTAGCACCCATTGTTTACTATAATAATAATAATAATAATAATAATAATAATACTTTTTTTTATATAGCACCTTTTTGAAACGAACAAAGTGCTTAACAGGAAATAACCAAGAAAGATAAAAGAGGAAAAGGTACAATTTATAAAAAATCTAAATGTAGAAAATACAAGTACAATAAATATTACAAAAATGCCTTTCAATAGCACACACCACTATCATTGTACACTATAACCACATTGTGTATGCTATTAAATCCTTCTATACTGTATCTGAATGTGTTAGGAACATCAGCCAGACCCTTTAATAATCTGTTTCTCTCCATCTGTCTTTCTTTCTTTCCCCGTCTGTCTGTCTGTCTGTCTGTCTGTCTGTCTGTCTCTCCCCAGCTGCTGCCTAAGCACTGTGCAAAGACCATCAGCCAGGCGGTGAACAAGAAGAGTAAGAAGGCGACGGGAAAGAAGGGCGAGCCGGAGAGAGAGAAACCAGGAGTGGAGAGCATGAGGAAGAACAGACTACTGGTCACCAAGTTAGTAACACACACACACACACACACACATAATAAAAAAAAACATTAAAAAACATCCACCATGCCTTAGCCAGATTCCTCTCTCTCTCTCTATTATAAACATAATGGATGGATAAACAATTATTAATAAATTAATAATCTTGTTTTCCAGCATCCATGAATTCCCTACAGCGTCGTTTGAACTGTTGACTGTGTTCATAATAAAAATATGAACTGTTTTATTTAGCAGCCTATCAGCAGTATGTTTATAATTTAGATTATTTTATATTTTCATATCGTATGTATTCTACCCTCAGTAAGTCCCACTGCTGTTACTCTGCACACCCTCTTAAGCTGCAGTCCATTCCCCATACTCCCATACTGTATTTTCTCTGCTTCATCCTATTAATAGTTAACCCAACCCAATTTCCCCTTGGGGATCATTAAAGGTTCATCTTATCTTAATGTTCCCACTTTAACCATGTTGTTGTTGTTGTTGTTGTTGTTGTCGTCGTCTTCCTCCAGTCTGGATAAGCTCCATACGGCGTTATCCGAACTGTGCTTCTCCATCAACTACGTTCCCAACATGGTGGTCTGGGAGCACACCTTCACACCGAGAGAGTACCTCACCTCGCATCTGGAGATACGATTCACCAAGTAAACACGCACACGCACACACACCAGGACTAGTTTACGCTCAATGATTGATTGTTCAAATTGAAACTAGCCTCTCTACTTCCTCATTCTGGAGATAAACACCCTCTAATGCACACATGTAGACAGCAGAGTCGACATGGAAGTGTATGAGCAACGCCAGAAAGCAGCAAATGGACTATTATATCTGAAATGTTGAAATGCTGATATTTAAAGACGTGTAACTAATGATTTTCTGGGCTTGACCGATTTTTCCCTTGGCCTTGTTATCGTGCATTGCAGAGCCCAAGTTGAAAATGACCAGAATTATACTTTGAGAGTGACACCAACATTGTTTCGCTCAGAGTGGGAGAAAGAGTCTGACTGTATGCATTTAACATTTCTATTGTCCCTGTGTAAGCTGCTGGCAGATTTTGATTCACTCTTTTCTTGTGCTGTCGTGTGGGAGTGTGTGTGGGAGCGTGTGTGGGAGTGTGTGTGGGTTTAACATGTAGTTAGTTACCTGTTTGGTGGTGAGATGTTCCATCCCTGACTGACTGTCTGACTCCCTCTCTCTCCCTCTAGGTCTATAGTGGGGATGACCATGTACAACCAGGCTACTCAGGAGATAGCCAAGCCCAGCGAGCTGCTGACCAGCGTCAGGGCCTACATGACGGTCCTGCAGTCCATAGAGAACTACGTCACCATCGACATCACCAGGGTCTTCAACAACGTCCTCCTGCAACAGACGCAGCATCTAGACAGCCACGGGGAACCTACCATCACCAGTCTATACACGAACTGGTAGGTTGGCCTGTGAGGTCACCTCGTTTTCACCAGTGTTAATCAGTGAATTTTGTGGCCCAGCGCTAGAGGACAGGGACACAAGCTGGAGAATGTGCATTAACTAAAAGCAGAATGTGTTAAAAAAGGGCTGAATTGCTAGACTACATTTACCAGAGTCATAGTGGAGTAACTGCAGGTTTTGTGTGATTGCTTCATGGATGGCACAAGTGTCATGTCACCAAAATGTAGACTTAAGGATTCAGTTAGTACTTGTAAGCGGACGTCCTTCGACTTTTCCCAGTCTCAACTTCCAGCGCTCGCACTGCAAAAGCGCTCTAAAGAATTGAGAGACCGCTCCCACAAATGGCGTCAGTGGGTTTATTAACAGTTTAGAGAATGGGCATTAATCGGCACCCAAATCTACTGCGGATTGTTTATCAGCCGGTTGTTTTATCAGCCCAACTGATAAATCGGTCAACCTCTAAGTTTTAGTCCCATGCAGAAGGATGTCAGTTGTAGTTACAGGACAAATACCTATACTTGAAGTGGTAAAAACCTTTGACTCACTGAGGGTCTACACACCTAGGCAGACTCTGCTTATGTGTCTGTAATACTAGTCACACCCAGGCTGGGCTTCTTTAGACACATAGACTGCTAGAATGTGTTGTTCACATTTGCTATTTTTGTTTTCGTTTTTGGGACACCTTTAGCTGACTAAGTGGTGGTGCTCTACTTCTCGGGCACCACCGGGTTTACAAAAAAAGAAAAGAAATCTCTCAAAGCCTTTCTGGGAATCGTTGCTAGCAAGGATGTTGACACAGACTGATAGACTGATATACAGACCGTGAGTCCATACTGTGTGTGTGTGTGTGTGTCTCTAGGTACTTGGAGACATTGCTCCGCCAGGTCAGTAACGGACACATCGCCTACTTCCCTGCCATGAAGGCCTTCGTCAACCTGCCCACCGAGAACGAACTGACGTTCAACGCCGAGGAGTACTCCGACATCTCTGGTACGAACACCGACACCTACATACACACTCACACCCGTACGACCCACATGCACACTCACACCCGTACACCTACATACACACCTTGTAATTGTGCGTGTGTTCTTCCAGAGATGCGGTCTCTGTCAGAGCTGTTGGGGCCGTACGGCATGAAGTTCCTCAGCGAGAGCCTGATGTGGCACATCTCCTCACAGGTCGCTGAGCTCAAGGTACACGCTCTCTAAAATGCACACACACACACACACACACACACAGAGGTATACACATAGACACATAGCAACTATTTGACCTTTTATCACAGAAACAGTTTTAAGTCGTATTGTAAGTTGATGGTTTATTTATTGTTTACATTCAGTAGTGCCACTGTCTGTTAGCTGATTTGAGCTAGCTTATTGCTAACTTATTGCTAGCATCAGGAGTGTTGCACATAGGTTGGACATATAGCAACTACTGAATCGTAGTGTTTTACATTTTCAAATAATGACCTGCTTAACTTAACATCCGTAACAGAATAGAAATCATAGAAAAAAAAGCATGCTTGCACTATAAATGTTAAGTGACACATCAATGAATTGTTTATCTGTGTGTGTCTGTAGAAACTGGTGGTAGACAATGTGGAGGTGTTGACCCAGATGAGGACGAGCTTCGACAAACCAGAACACATGGCGGCTCTCTTCAAGAAACTCACCTGTAATTACATGGACTCTGTACACACACGCTCAGCATTTTCATTGAACTGCAATATTTTACTAACGGCACCTTTTATATTTGCCATGCACTACCTCCCCAGTCTGTTTGATAAGGAAGTTAATACTTGCTGAGCGAAAAATATTAGAAAATGATTAAAGGCTCAGCAGCGCCCAGTACAGCCAAATGTTTTTTTGAAAGGAAAGTGGGATTATCTGTTAACAGATTATATAAATAGAATGGCGGGTGAACAGGGCTTGTCCAGTCTGCTGCCATCTTGCTCAAGTGGTAAATTAGTTGATTAATATTGATTGTGTGTGATGTATCGCAGTGTGAAGGACAGAGGATGACAATCACTGACTGATTGATGTGATCGATTCATTAGTTAAGTGGTTAATTGATATATTTCTGATTGATGTCTTTGTAGCCGTGGACAGTGTTTTGAAGAGAATGACTATCATTGGAGTCATCCTGTCCTTCCGCTCCCTGGCTCAGGAGGCTCTGAGAGACGTAAGACACACACACACACACACACACACACACACACACACACACACACATGCATGTAGACACACAACGCATGTACAGACCGTTACACACACACACAGTTTAAAGGTAAAATATCACATTTTGAAAATAAGGTTTTTCACAGAACACTGAATCTCTCTCTCTCTCTCTCCCCCTCTCTCCCTCTAGGTTTTGTCTTGTCATATTCCATTCCTGGTCAGTTCAGTGGAGGATTTCAAGGACCACATCCCCCGAGAAACAGACATGAAGGTAAAACACTAAAAACACTTAAACACTGCAATTACACTGAACAACCACTATGAGTCCAAACCGCATTCACATTACATTACAGTCATTTAGCAGATGCTTTTATCCAAAGCGACTTACAGAGGTGAGAGTTGACACTACGTGGGGTTCAAACCCACAACCCTGAGACTGAGCTGTCCGAGCCAGACATGATATGCTTTCTCTCCCTGTGTGTGTGCTTAGGTGGCGATGAATGTCTATGAGCTGTCGTCGGCAGCAGGTTTGCCCTGTGAGATCGACCCTGCACTGGTGGTGGCACTGTCCTCACAAAAGAGTGGTGAGACGCACACAGAAACACTCACACATTAAACACACACACACACAACAAGCATGCATGCAAACATATACTCATACAAACACACACCGTCTCCTAATGGCTATCTGTGTGTGTGTGTGTGTGTGTGTGTGTGTAGAGAACATCAGTCCAGAGGAGGAGTATAAGATCGCCTGCCTCCTGATGGTGTTTGTGGCCGTTTCCATGCCAACACTGGCTAGCAACGTGATGTCACAGTACAGCCCCGCCATAGAAGGTAGGTCGCCATGTTGGAAGACATCGCTGTTTGTACCACCAGGCATAGGGGATTGGTTCAGAGCCCCTGAACCAGATGACATGATTTTCTGCATCAAGGGCAGGAGATTCTATTGTCTATTCTATTGCTTTTTTTTTTAAAGCATGTGCTCAATTTAACTAATTTCACCCACTTGCCGTAATTACTTAAATTTACTTGGATGCATTGATTGAAACCAAGAGCCACATGTAATGTCAGAAATCAAAACGAAGTCACTTGAGATGCTGCCTCCTTCTCAAAAATTCTCTTATTTTTCTAGTAGTACTTCTTCTTCTACTTCTACTAACCGTGTGTGTTTGTTGCCCCCAACAGGCCACTGTAACAACATCCACTGCCTGGCCAAAGCCATCAACCAGATAGCAGCAGCTCTCTTCACCATCCACAAGGGAAGCATAGAGGACCGCCTTAAAGAGTTCCTGGCTGTAAGATGCATAGATGAAATTTTTATTTTTATGTATTGTGTTTAATATTGATATTGTAAAATCTCGATGTAATGTATTACAGTCAAGATTTTTTTTTAAGTAAGATAACTGAAGGTTGTAACCCCTGCAAGAATAGCTCTCACCTTTTGAGATTACGAGGTTAACAAATAAACATTTCTGTAACTTAACTGTGTTTTCTTGGTTTGTGTGTGTGTGTGTGTGTGTGTGTGTGTGTGTGTGTGTAGCTGGCCTCATCCAGCCTGTTGAAGATTGGCCAGGAGACGGACAAGATGACGACGCGTAACCGAGAATCTGTCTACCTACTGCTGGATATGGTGAGAGAGAGAGAGAAAAGGGGGGAGGGGGGGATGTCAGAGACTGAGCGAGTGAGTGAATGTGGATGTAGGAAATGTGGAGAGACAGGAAGGAGAGTTATCCCAGCCTGGTACCATGCTGGAGGCCATCTCCCTCTCCCTTGTTCCCCTGTGTGGAGTTCATTTGTATAAAATATGATTGACCTTATACTTAAAAATGTGCAGACTTACCGAATTTTACATTTAATTGCGGGAAGGTCATCAGTTATATGGATAACGACTTGTAGCATACTCTTGTTCATCTTGTTCATCGTTCAAAATAAGTTTTATGTTCTCTCCATTATTAGCTCAGAATATTAAAACATTTGAACTACAAAAGCCGCACAGCAGCATCACTTCCTGCGAGACTGATTGTGTTCGTCTGCCTTCGGTGTTCCAGATCGTCCAGGAGTCTCCCTTCCTGACCATGGACCTGCTGGAGTCCTGCTTCCCCTACGTCCTGCTGCGTAACGCGTACCACGCCGTCTACAAACAGAGCATCAGCGCCAACGCATAGACGCACGGCCGCTGACCGACGCGCGCGCCACGCCGACTCTAAAGCAAGCGTCCGTGCTCACGCATAGACGCTGCACACCGTAAACTCACACTAAACAATGCCTGCCATGCCGTGTTCAAACAGCATTAGCGCTAACACGCAAGTGCACACTAAACTCCCACTAAGCATACACTAAAATGGAAAACTCGACACTAAAAAATATAGTAAACTATGCCTACAATGCCAAAACGTACCACTCTGTCAACAAAGCATCAGCATTAACACACAGACAAGCATGCTAACACACACTGGACACACACTGAACGCCTACCATACCGACGACGCCTACAAAAGCATTAGCGTTAATGCGTACACTCAACAAACCCAACACTAAACGCAGACCAAATGCACTAAATGCACACTATATAAACACACACTCGACACGCACCGGTACACACCAAACACCTCCAGTGCAGTGTACCGAGACAACAGGGGTACACGTGATATTACAAAGTGAGACGAGCGAGAAATAAACGCGGTCGGCGCCGCCGCGTGGACACCAACACACACAAGCAAGCTAGCTGGATGGAGTTAGGGGATCAGTGTCTATTTGAATCATTGTACTTTTTTCATAATGTTGCCAGGGACCATAACCATAGCAACATATATATACCATACGTTTGTTTGGTTTAAAGAACAAAAATATAAATATATATATATATATAGTTGACGCTACTAAAATATTCCTTTTTTTGTTTTGTTTTTGTTTTTTTTGATGATGAAAGATTTGAGATTTTCAACTGACAAGTTATTTGTGGTGATTGATTTGGATGCTTTCCTCTTGTGGGGGTTTTGATTTTATTTGGGAGGGTGGGTAATGATTCCTGTGTTGATAATGAAAGACATGTTGCTTGTTAATGTAAGTATACACACACACACACACACACACACTGACAGACATTATGAGCATATAGACATACACACTAATCTTTCATTTCATTGTGAACACACTTCTATAACATGGTGATGTTTTCTTTCTTTTCTTTTTTTTATAGCTAGTCGTAACATGAACTTTTTGTGGGTAAAAATATAATAACTGTATTCTACTTTGATGTGAACTGAACTCGTCTGTTTTTAATGTTTGTTTTATTTTTATGACAACGATGACGACAATTTGCCAAATGTGTTGACACTAAAAACGTGCATCAGGGCTCGGGAATGGAGTGTTTGGATATTACTGGGTGAAAAGCCCTCATAGTGTTTGGACGGTGGAACCTTCTGGATGTTCTGGACCCGACCGACCGGGTGGCAGCTTGGGTCAGAGTACTACAGTGATGGCCGCGGTGTCCCGAATTCATTGACCGACCCCCCCCCCCCCCCCCACACACACATGCAAACACTCCCCGAGCTATCGCTGTAGATAGAGAGTCTGTCAGTCAACTCTCCTGGTTGAATAAGGGTCTACTAGGTGCAGTCTGCTCTCTCAGATGGTGTGAAGTAGAAGTAGCCAGCGTAACACTTAACCCACGTCTCACACGATTGCTTGCGAGACGATTCCTTGAGCTTACCGGCTGCTGAAAGGAGAGAGAGACTGAATTTTTCCATTTCTGTTGACCTTTATTTATCTGGTGAGGTTTGCTTGTTGCACCGAGCAGCTCCACTGAAGCAGCTGGGGGTTAAGGCACCTCAGCGCTAGTTGTCGAGGGACGGGAGAGCATTTCTCATTCACCATCTACACTCCATGGATAGCTGGATGTGTTGCTAACTACATAAGTGTAATAGGAGCTACTAAAGTGAGGCTAACCAGTTTCAGTGGTGAGACCGCATTCCACAAAACAGCTCAAACTCTCTGAGCTGTAGACCCGTCAAAGCCACGTCACAGCGCCGTGGACTTTACACACGAGACGCTCGAGCCGCAATAATATAAAAATTGACTTTACTTATTCTCTATCGCGGCTCGCACACTGAAACTTTCATGCACTGCAGCCACTCAAATCCTTTAGAAGTTCCACTGGCGTTTGAACCGGGGCCAAGGGAGCGTCCTCTAGTGAGCTTCGCCTCATTTTCCCAGCACATATTCCCTTCTGCATTTGTGTGAAACGGTTGTACGGGACCTTAGGACAGACAGACGGACAACAAACACGCACTGTTACTAGTAGAAGAAGAAGAAGAAGAAGAGTACAGTCTGATTTCTATTATCAACGCATGGCAAGGGCTACATGTAGAGACACAAATACAAACCATGCTCCCTTTATGCCGGCCCTCTGCTAACGTGCTACTAACGTCAGGGCTCTGTCTGGACGCTCATACTGCATACTATTCAGCGGGCGTCTTTAGTTTACGTCTAGCTGACAACAGTTTGAAGTTTGATACTAGTGAAACACCAGAAAGTTAAATTGCTCAACACTTTTTTATGAGTGCAGATGGTGCCGTGGCGTATTGGACTGACATTTAAGTATTGCTTAGTATGCAGTAGGAGTACACCAAAAGCTATTTAGAAGGTATTCTCATTGTCTTTCTGCATACTTATGTAATATGTGTATTCCTGCTGCATACGAGATAGTAGGTTGTATATTTCTACTGCGTATTTAGTAAGTAGTATGCATTATCAGCATGACAGGACAGAGCCGTGGAGACATTCTGCCATTTGATGTGGAATGGTTGCTGTTTTCTCTCTAACCTCCTTTTTTTGTGTCTCTGATTCCACCGTGTAACTTTAATGACATAAATAAAATAAACCATCTTGAGGGCCGTGTCAGACTTGAGATGTGAGTGAGTGTGTGTGGGTGGGTGGGTGGGTGGGTGGAGGATAGATGGATGGGTCGTTACTGTAATGCTCAGATTTATGGAGGGTAGCTCGGTTAACATCCATCTAGCTACAGTATTATCGGTTTGAGTTAGCTGTTGTTTAGCTACTTCTCTAACTTTGCCATATGCAACATGACAGCTTACGGTGGCCTGTGATGGACAGAAATGTCACTGAAAAAGCACAATAGAGCGAGGAACCTGTGGGAGACAGAACTGGCCACAATTAGAAATAACTGAAGAAATAAAGTTAGTACAAAAGTGAAAACTGCAAAGTACAGAGAAATGTTAAAAAAAAAAAAAAAATTGCAAGTTAATATAAATGAGTATAGCAATGCGTATTCAAGAAAAAAAATATTTAGTTTAGTTAATTTTTGTATTTATTAAATTATTTTTGTATTAATTTATTTTGAATTATGTCAGATTCCTCCACAGTAAGCTAGTTAACTGAGCAGAGATCCAACACAACGTCTAGTGAAGAGGTAATACATCATGCTGCAAAATAAAACTGCTTTATCATTTGTTTTTTTGAGCTTGAGAATGAAATGTGTTGCGATGTCAATCACTCGCTCTTAGCACTGTCCTCCATCTATTATTATATTTGAGCATTTCAAAATAAGAGTGGGGGGTGTAAGTGGTGAGTCACTGGTCTTGATCAACAACCCTCTCAAAACCCTGCAGATATATTATGGTCATTTTGTGCTATGATGCACCTTTAACACCAGTCCTGCCACCAGGGGGCTCCCCAAGGAAACAAACATTTATACATTATATTTTTGTCAGGTAAAATTTATTTTTCACTTCTAAAAACAGTTCAAAGTGTGTCGTCATGCTGACATGTTGCTGGTATTGGTATTAAATCACATGGATATGTATAACACAAACTAAAACCACCAACAAACACAACCCCCTTGATAATCAGATATATTTACCCACCACGCCATGATGGAGTGGAAAGTGAACTGAACTTTTGTGTTCTCGCTTCACTCAGTTTGTCATTTGAATGCTTTGAAAAGGAGAGGAAAGTTGTGCCAGTCATGCCCATGCCCCATAATGCTACATCTGAGATGGCTGGCATTAAAGGTTTGTTCAGAAACGTCAGTATTGCTGCGGTTCGGAGTGTGTGATGAAACGACCGCCCCTTGTTGCGGTGTGGTTTCTTTCCCAGGTCAGTCTTCCTGAGGGTTGGTTTCCTCCTCCTCTGGCAGGGAACATTCTGGTTGGGACAGCTTACCTACAAAACACACACAGAAAATCTTAGGTCGACAACAATGATATCAATATTGTTGTTCTATGCCATTTATAATAAAACATTAGAATTATTTAGCATTTCATTTTCCCAAATATTTGTTACTCAATAAAATATCATTTGTCCTGTATGATTTTCTATGAGCAAAGTTAATAACAAGAGGAAAGAAGGACTTGGCAATAATACTCCCAGCTGTACTGCAGGTTGGACACAGCATCAACAGGAAATGCCTGCTGAGTCCTCAGGACACAGTAAGGTTTCATAAACAGGCATAATGGACGTTTTCAGGTCAGTGCTCTCGTTACATCAGATCTAGTGATCCGTCCTCACAAATCACTTGCAGGAAAAAAAAAACAGGTCTGTTATACCCATTATACTTACTTGGTGTTTTTGTACTATCACAGAGAGAGAGAGAGAGAGAGAGGCAGGCTACATGTATGAGTGAATAAATATGACCATATATTCTTTATAAAACCTGTTTTTATCTAACTTCAGATGTCTCATTTTTGGAATTCTTCAATAACCAAGGTAGAAATCATACCAGTTATTTAGATACTTACAATTCATTAAAACTAGTTTATTGTTTAAAAAATGTTGAAATAAAGTTTTGTCAAAATCGACCCAAATCGATCCCTTTGTACCCTTTTTTGTTGATGTACCCACAGTATCTGACTCTGGTTGGGGCAATAGGCCAATGAAAGGTTTTACTCATCAGAATACTTTTCGGTATAAGCCAGTATTTTTGTACACACACAGTCATTTAAAGAGTTTTAAACATAATTTATTGACACAAAGTCTGCATGCTGGCCTTGTCATCTTCATGTGATGGATACAGTGATGAAGAAGAACCATTTCAGCTTACGTTTAACTTAAAGGAAAACCCCACCCTCTGCACCCTGATGAAGAGTTGTAATTTACCTTTCTGTTGTATTCACTGTCCCTCAACCTCGTTGAGTCTACTACTACTACAATTAGTGATTCCTACATTTCCCAGAATGCCTTTTGCCAGAGAATGTGCCTGAGCAATAGTGACCATGATTACAATAGCAGAGTGAAGATATTTTCCAGTTGATTCTTTGATTCAAAATATTTACCATTGACGTGTTAATTGTTGTTTTCCAGATATCACACTGTATCACACATTGTAGCTGTGCTGGAAATATCTCAACGTGAAACATACACCACCAAACAACAAAATGGTCCCAGAAATGCAAGGTACATTGCCAGTAGCATTTTCTGGTGGATTTTTCCTTTAAGTTACATCATGTGTCTAATTCTATAACATATATGTCTTTGTCTATCTCATGCGATTGGTTATTTATCAACCTGTCGTACACCAGCGAGGTACAGAGTGAGTATATGTGCAGTTTAGACTGGCCAAAGGATATAGAGCACTCAAACATTCAGTAGATATTTCAATATAATACAACTTTATTCACAGCCAACTCTTTCACAAGCACAACCTTATCAACATCACCTATAGCTCTAACTTAATAAAACCTCTTAATGTGTGAGTGTGGATGGGACAGAGAGAGAGATCAGATTAGTGGTACAGTATTTGTGTTTGTTATTGTACAGAGTGAAGCGGTGTGTTAATAATATGAGTGAGAGAGCGACAAAGAGATAGAGTAAGAGAGAGAGAGCGAGAGAGAGAGAAGGTGGTTATCGAGAGACGGAGCCGGGGCTGGACCCTTCCTCTTTGTGGTGACATGACAAGTCTGGGAAAGAGAGAGAGAGAGATGGAAGAGAACAGAAAGAACCATGCAAAGCCCGAGAGGAGGAAAGAGAAAAAAGAGGGAGGGGTTAGTACTGTTAGTAAACAAGAGAAAAACAGAACAGACTGTTATACTGTTATAATGACAATTAGTTGATTGTGTGTGTGTGTGTGTGTGTGTGTGTGTGTGTGTGTGTGTGTGTGTGTGTGTGTGTGTGTGTGTGTGTGTGTGTGTGTGTGTGTGTGTGTGTCTCCCTGTCTGTCCGTGTCAGTGTTCATTTTGGCAGCAATTTTAGTCTTAGTCATATTTTAATTATATATATTTTTAGTTTAGTTTAGTTTGTTTGTAGTTTTGTCTTAGTGAAAACAATCATCAGTCAAATCTGTTGTGACGCACCAGGACATCATTCACTCCAGCGCTCCATGCTAACTCTTTAGCACACACTATGCTGAGCGGTAGTAGGTGACTAGCATTTTCTCAAAAGTGACGCAATGAGAACTTAGCTCTAAAGCTAAATGGTGCGTAATTATCTTATTATTAAAAGGACAGTCTTGTTACTTTGGATGATGCTAGCTGAATTAGTCTATGCTAAAGTGTTAGCATGGAGCACCGGCGCCAACGATCTACCGGGGACACGTGGATGATTTTGGTGTCTCTGTTCTCATCACTTAATTGTCCTCTCAAGCGTGACATCATTTTTCATTTTTCAGGAGTTCCTGAAAATGATTTCTGTACGTGTTGGAGGATTCTGATGAGTTTTGGAGCTGCAATGAAAAAAAGTAATAAATAAATCATTAGCCTTCCTTAGCTTAGCATCCCAGCATTTGTTCCTTTGTGACCTGAGGATAACGCAACAGCCATGGTTGTTAGCAAAATATTTCTTTTAATTCAATAATGCATTAAAATACATAATATCTCAAATGTCATTTCTACTTTCATTATTTCAAGAAAAAAATGACAAATGGCAAATGGGATCCAAAAATCCTCCTCTTGGGATGGATCAAATGGATCCAAATAGAATCCGAAAGCCTCGAAATGACGACAACACTTGAGAGGACCCTAGGTGAGTTGACCAACAGGACGTGTGTATCTATATATTGTATGTGTCTATGTATGTGTCTATGTATGTGTCTATGTATGGGCATAAGCATGTCTAAGAGGTGTTTACCCCCTGAACTGTTGCTGTCTGCCACTCCTCTCTCCTCATTGGCTAAGACCAGACTCGCCTCATTCCCATTGGCTTCCTCTGGCCCATTGTGATTGGCCCACAGGGTAGCGTTGGCATAGAGCTGTGCTGTGATTGGGCTCATCTGGCTGTCAGTCTCAGAGAGGCCCGCCCCCAGAAGATGTTGCTCCACCCCCAGCTGTAGCTCTGAGGAGAGAAGGGCACCTCTAGTGGAGAGATGCTTCTACTACAACTTTTGTTTTTACTCAAACTAAACCACGGGACAAAAACTACAACTGAACGTGAGCTAGAGAGGAAGAACCGAAACAAATCACTGACATGAAGACAAACGGCAACATAAAATATGTCAGAGCCGTCCTGCCTGACTGACGGTAAACCTAAATATCTCTCTTGACCATGGAGACGCTTGGATTTATGCTCTATCATTATCACAGAAATTTGTGAAAGTTTTCTTGAAATGTACACTATAGATTGTGAAAGTTTTCACTACATATGCGTTTTCTTTATTGCTATTTCAATAATCTAGATATAAAAAATGACTTTTGCATGGTGTTTGGATGTGAGTCATTTTGTTTGACATGGTTTGACAACAAAGATTACACATCAACATGCAGCAACTTGCAAGAATAACACGCCATGTTCCAATGCTATGATAAACTTTTGTAAATTGTACTTTATTTTGAAATTTTTGTTATTGTTATTGCAGAGGCAGAATCCCTATACAATGGTGATGATGATGATGATGGTGATAATAGAAACATGTTGTGAAAATGAGTGTAACAGCATTTTGTGTTGAGTTTTGCACTTTGAAAATCTGTTGTGAAAATGAATCATAAAATATTGAAAGATCAATGAGAAAATCACATTATTCTGATCCCATGTAAATGCAGCTGAGTGGTAAATAGACAATCACTCAAAAGGCTATTAGCCTCACACACACACACACACACACACACACAGCACTCAGACGGGATCAATAAGAGAGAAGCTTTTACTGCCTCCGCTTCCTGGAACCAAGTGCTGCACTCACTGGTAGGGAGTCTCTCTCGCTCTCACACTCTCACACACACACACACACACACACACACACACACAAAGGTACACTGTAGAAACCTCAGTGATCCTGACCTCACATCGTCAGTCTCTATTGTGCTTAACCGTGGCCATAGTGCTCCTTCTGTCCAGGGAGGAGCTTCAAACCAGATCTATAAATTATTCAGTTAATGATGAAAAACTGTCAATCTTTGTTGACAACAGCAACGTTGTTTTGGGGGGTCCTGCAGAACACTCGTCCCATAGTTTCCAGTCTCCACGCTACCGACGTGAAGGAGGGGTTTGAAATCTAGACTGAATGAACGTTAAACCGCCCGTAGTGAGTGAGATAGTAGTGAGATGGCAGAGTCTGGGTAACACTGATAGCGCCACTGCTCAGCTATTTCCCGTCAAAGTAGATTTTGTAGCTTGGGTATCTGAAAAATTGAGATAAACTTTAGAGCAGCGTGGCTTGGCTGATGGCCACTGGCTCGGTGTGCAGGGGGGGGAGGGAGGGAGGGGAGAGGGGGGGAGGGAGGGAGGGGAGAGGGGAGCTAAGTGCATCATCTCCCTGCTCTTTCAAGCTTACCTGCAGCAGCTTTAAACTTGATGTAAAAGTGAGATCCCTGTTGATGTTTGTATTGATACCTTAGTGTAACGTTGTCTCTCTCATGCTTGTTAACCTGTGCACTGTCTCTTACAGCCTGTCAAACTAAATCTAGTCAGCGATTCGTTTCTCTTAGCGATCGCCAAGACCGTGCAGTGGTCTCTTGTGATTTGTTGCTCAGAGATTGAATTGCTTCGAGGTTGAAAAGAGACTTTCGTGATGATCGCTGCTTGTGCTCCACCATGACATTCTACATCGCTATAAACGCTTCATTCCCACTATCCTGCAGACAATTGTTTCTGTGAGTGTTAGGGGTGGGTGGCTATGAAAACATGAACTACACGAGAATGCGCTGGTTGAACGAAACCGCAAGCGATGTAATGATTTGACCTTTTATGACCTTTTATGAGGACATTTTATGGCAATTGGTAACATTGCAAGATCTTATATTTGCATTGATTGGCTGAAAAATCATGAAATACTATAGTACCTTACTGGTTCTGAAGTTATGTGGGGACACACACTGACCCATTAATACCTTCAGTACTTGTATTCTTGTCAGGTGAAAACGCAGAGAAGAAGGCTGCGAGGTTTCAGGTCCTAACCCACAGGTTAAGAAACCAGCCTATCAGAAACAAGCTCTCCAGGGTGCTGTGACCCCAACATTCCCCTCCCCTTCCCTCTGCACGACCCCGGCCATGCCCGGTCCTATAGAGCTGTTTGGGTTTGAAGGAAGACCGAGAAACACCAAAGCAAAAAAAAAGACGAGAGAAAATTTGGAGAAAGACAAATAAGATGTAGGAAAAAACTAATAAACAAGCATGTAGATCCTATGAAACTGAGGAGCGGGGGGGACTGGTGTGTACACAGCTGCAATTACATTTCAGTCCTGCAGTCTCACGGTTGCCTAACTTGATCTAATCGATGGCTCTGGACAAAGAACTGAAACAAACAGACTTCTTGATGAAATACAACAGATGTAAAAAGAGGGAAACGTCAGATGCATCACTGTCTGGAGGATGTTCGTACACTGGAGCCAAACTGGCTTTAAAAAAACACAGATGAAGTTGGTAATTTGTTACGTGGCTCGTTATTGCAACATTTGGAGTGTTTTCTAACCACAAACTGAATGAGTCTGTTGAAATAAAACCAAGGACGAAGACAAGACCGTAGGACTGAAAGACCACGTGCACACATGCAACTGTTTCTCAGCAAAACAAAAACAGTAGCTTCTCTATCGTGCTGGAGCTCAAGGATTAACACTTGGTGACAAAATGCCTTTTACTGCTGAAATAACTTTCAACCTGATTATCTTCTAAATAACTATTCAAGTAAAATAGTCAGAAAATAAAACATGGAGTCACAAATAGTCACTTTGTTTTGGGGGGTTTGAGAGCCACTGCTAAACATGTTAAAGATGCAACATGTGATGCTGATGTACCGAAAATGACACAACCGAAGACGTTTACCTTTCATGGTGGGCGGAGCGTAGGCACTCTTCTTCCTCTGAGTGGTTTCTGGAAGCTGCAGAAGAAGAGAACAAATCAAATGGATGGTCACGTGTCCACCTCTCACCATAGCAACAGCCTTCTCTTCTCCCTTTGAAAGGACGTTCCCTGAAACTGGCGTTCATGTTTGGTGCAACAACATCTTAAAAACATTTGGACACCAAGCTAGCAGAAGATGAGTGTTTTTCTCTCTGGATACACAACATATACACACACCTGTGTCTCCCCACTGGCGGTGTGCTGGTCTCCAGCATCTGCAGGAGAGATGAGACAGCAGCAGCTTTAGTTTGTCGCTCACATTGTTTTCTTAAATGACACCTTACAGAAAGCTATGAGAACATCTGCAGGAGAGATGTTTTCCTCTCCAGCCTGAAGCCCTGCTGTGATCCTGTTGGACTCAGACCCCCCGCAGGTGTGTTCAGCAAGCACCTCTCAGATGAACTGCAATTGTCTGAACCAGTACAGACACAGCTGATATTTTTGATATTTTTAAAGCTTTTTACTGCCCCATAACACAAAATGACCATAGAGTATCTGGTGGATGGCGTTGTCGATCAATAACATTGCCTCAAGTCTGACAGGTTCTCCGGTTTCTGTTTTGGAGTAAACATTCCTGCCCACTGGCATTTAAATATGTTCTCAATCTTGTGTAGAAGACAAGTTCTATCTATTGTTGCAATTCCTACTGGTCGCTAACAGAGATCAATAAAGGTCAATGGTCATAGATTATTTAATGCCCCTTTAATTGGAATATTCAGAGTGTTTGCATTTAGCAAGTACGCCAACATTTATTTGACCTAGCTGCATGATATTGCAAATCATTTTACACGTTATGTTGAAGCCATACCATCTGATGAAGATACTTTTTGATGAAACACTCATCTTCTAATACAGTAGGTCAACATGTTATTGAATGTAAGTGTGCAGCGACTTCGTGTTCATTTATTTGTGTTACGGCACCTCAATAATTCAGGAGAGCACTTCCTTCCCTCAGCTGTAACATCTTCATGTTCCCTGGACACAATCCCCCCCCACTGTGTTTGAAAATGTATGCCGGCGTCTTGTTTGCTATGTGCAAAGCGGTCCAAATGGCTGTTTGAACGCACCTCGGGCCCCGACAGGGCTCTATACAACTATATTGGAACCAGGCCCTCGAGTGCTGAGCTCACAAATGGAATCAGGCCGATTATATCATCGTTCAGTTCCTGTAGAAGGATTTATAAGGGCTGAGAGTTGGCTCAGAGCAGGCACACACACACACACACACACACACACACACACACTAACGAGTACACACACACAGGCCGAGCACCTACACACACTTTCTCTTTCCTCTCTCTCTCTCTCTCGCTCTCGCTCTCTCTCTCATACACACACACACACTCACACATCGTTAGCTTTCCATCAGTCCAGTCTGAACACTGAGACCATTTACCAAAATGGTCTCAGCTCCAGTAGAAATCTAATAAAGATTCTATTACAGCTATCGCTCTCTCCCTGTCTCCCTGTCTCCCTCCCTGCCTCCCTGTCTCTCTGTCTGTCTGTCTGCCTGTCTGTCTGCCTGCCTGTCTGTCTGTCTGTCTGTCTCTCCTCCTCTCTCCTCCTCTACCTGTTCCAGCAGGTTGTCTGTAGATCTGCAGAGTGGCAGGAGTTGGTCTTCTGCGACGGATCTGAGGGAGACACACACACACACACACACACACACACACACACACACACACACACGTTAGCGCACTGTTCCAATAGTTTTTGTAGTCAGGTTTTAAAATGACCACATTTATCTTACACTCCCAATACTAAAAAATGACAAACTGAACTATTGTCCCAGTACTTTAAAAACACCAACCTTCAGTATTTACTCACTTTTCTTTTTCAATATTTGGGCTTTAAAATGACAAATCTTAATTAACCATTCCAATGACAAACTTAAACTTCTGTCCCTTCACACTTTAAAAGACCAATTCTTCTTAAAATGGTCACTTTTATCTAATAACTACATTCACCAACACAATCTACCTAATACAATACAATACTTAATACGAGACGAGCTACTTTAAAAGACCAACTTCAGCTTGCTGTTCCAGTACTGAGCTTCTAAACAGCCCTCGCTGTTGTGTGAAAACCTCGTAGCTTTACTTCAGTTGAAGGATCAGATGTTCCTTCCTTATTCTCTGACCTCTTGGCCTCGACCTCTTGGATCGTGTCAAAAACGCATCGTCATCAAGCTAAATACAAAGCAGCTTTTCTTAGTTCCTGTGAAGTTGACATTTTGGAGATACGAGATTTCCACTCAGCAGTGACACCGTGCTTTGTTCACAGCTTCAGACCGGACCGAGGGAACAATACTCTCACAATACTCTGACGCTGAAGGAATGTCAATGTTCACCATCAGCCTGGTCGCCCGCCCAGGAGAGACATTGTTTACATTGTTTACAACGGGCCATCTCGTAAAACCACGGTCAAATTTATCTTTTGCTTCTGGTTAAGCTGACTGGAGCTGACGGCCACAGCGGGGCACTAATCTGTAATCAATTTCCTTGGTAATAAACCACTTCCCATCTCAGCAGCTAAGCAGAGCAGTGGGTGAGTGACCCCCCGGGAAGACCAATACCTTCACTCTGGGACCCCCAAGATTTAGGGTTTAAAAAAGACCGATTTCGGCTCAGTGTCCCATTTCTCAGGCTCTTGACTTTACAGTTTCCATAGTGAATGAAGTTAACTGTGCACTCTGTCTATTCACACAACACAATCTGACCTGGGGCTAAAATGACATGAGCACATACATGTTAGCCTACAGATGACAGGCTGGTTAAATCTGCACAAACACAAGACGCTCATGCACGGTCACATGAACAGCAGCTTAAATATGACAGACCCACTAAACACACATACACTCATCCAGATACACAAACATCACTTTTTACATTGTAGACCTATTCAGCACACACACACACACACACACACACACACACACACACACACATGCAAACACATGCTGACGTGCACCCACACATATGAGACTACAGAGACAAAGATTTACAGGATTACAGAAGCCCTATACAAACAGGCATGCACACACACACACACACACTTTTTCTCTCTGTCTCCCTCTCTCTCTTTCACACACACACACACACATACACTCTCTCACACACACTCACACACACACAGATACACTCACATGTTCGGCAGCCTGTGGGTCCAGCTGTCCCTGTAACGGAGGAGCGGCAAACTGGATCTTCTTTGGACTGCTGGGCTCCATTATTACTGACTGAGAGATAGAAAGACAGACAGACGGAGGGAGAGAGGGGGGGAGAGGGAGGGGAGGAACAGGGAGGGACAGAGGGAGGAGACAGGGGAGAGAGGAAGCAGAGGAGAGGGGAGAGAGAGAGAGGGAGTGGTCTCCTTTTGCCTGGCGGGCTCCATTATCACTAATTAACGGACTTAGAGAGAGAGAGAGAGAGAGAGAGAGAGAGAGAGAGAGAGAGAGAGAAAGAGAAAGAGAGGAAGGGGGAGGATGAGAAAGTGAGGAGTGAGAGAGGGTGAGAAGGGAGAGGAGAGGGAAGGGGAGGCTCTATTCACTGGTTGCACTGAGGTGAGAGGGAGAGGGTGTAGATATCTTATAATCCTCATACGTTGTTGTTCCCAGACCATTCTTCATGTGACTTTGTTTTTTCATTATACTCTTTAAAATGGTGCTTCAGTCAGTCATCCAGTCATCCAGTCAGTCATCCAGTCAGTCAGTCAGTCAGTCATCCAGTCAGTCAGTCAGTCAGTCAGTCAGTCATCCAGTCAGTCAGTCAGTCATCCAGTCAGTCAGTCAGTCATCCAGTCAGTCAGTCAGTCAGTCAGTCAGTCATCCAGTCAGTCAGTCATCCAGTCATCCAGTCAGTCAGTCATCCAGTCAGTCAGTCATCCAGTCATCCAGTCAGTCAGTCAGTCATCCAGTCAGTCAGTCAGTCAGTCAATCATCCAGTCAGTCAGTCAGCAGGATATCTCAAATTTCCGCCATTAGATGATTATCTTCCATAACATTGAAACTAACGAGACTTGATTCCAAACCTAAACTGTTTGCAGGGTCAAGAAATCAATTAAACTTGTGCCTTCTAGTGTGTAACATTATGTGTGGACTCCAGGAACACATCAGCCAATGGGGATCCTCCTACAGTTTTCTCAGTCGCTTTAGTACATTTCTCAAATCATCCTTAAGATTTACAAAACAGTAAACGCATTTCTCGAACCAACTGGTACAAACAGCACCACACAATGGATTACCTGCAAAAGCCCGTAACTTGCTCAAAATCCTTAGTTCATCTCTCAAAAGTAAATCTTTACATCAACGAACATGTCAGTCCATCAGAATGACAAGTCCTTGTGTCATTGAGTACAAACAAGAGAGTCAACATGCTTAGCCATGTTGTCAATATAACAGTTACTCTGACGGAAACTCTGATGGTGAAGGGTTTGATGACGATGATTGAAAATGCACAAGGCTGCACTTTCTCTGTATGGCAGATATCAATTTCAAAAGACGTATACAACCAATAATTGTTCAAATTGTCAGTCATATTTGTCAGTCATTTGTCTAAATGTGCTAAAACATTTGCAAATGGTAACAAAGAGAAATGCTCTTTCTGTTCTGTTTCTGTTCTCTGCACAGGTAACAAAATGTTGTGAAGAATTTCACATATTGATTTGACGACTTCAACTGTCATTGGAGAATTGAGCCAAAGCAACTGAGAAAAACTGTAGTGAAAGTCAAGATTCATCAATTCAGACACATTTACAAAAAAAGTCTAATAGAAATGCTTGACATGCTTGATATGCTTGGCAGATTATGACAACTGGTTCAACCATTTTGCATGTAATGACTTATGCAATGAACTAGTGCCTAGATGTTTTGGGGGGTGAGACTATTCAACAGAGAACCAATATAATACATTTTGATCAACATGACATAAACTATTGATAATGTAGGAAACAGCAGACAGTTTTACATAACCATTTGCATGAATGTGCTAAAGCATTTGTAATTTGTTCAACAGAATGAGAAGCTGCTTTTATGATGTGCACAAGTGACTAGATGATGTGGAGGTTGAACAAGTAGTATTGAGAATTTCAATTCTGATCTGAGAAATGTACCAAAGCGACTGAGAAAAACTGTAATGACCACTAAACACAGAGTGGGGGAAAGAGAGAAAGGGGAATGGAGGGAAAGAAAGCTTAAATTTTCCCTCTCTCTTCTCTATCTTGCTCTGTTGTTCTCCGTCTTTCCCTCTCCACTCTGTCTTTGTCGCCGTCCCTCTGTCCCTCTGCATTTTCCCCCCACTCACATAAATCTACATATTTTGCTGCCAATGATGTCAGTACGGTGTGTGTGTGTGTGTGTGTGTTGGAAATGGTAGTGGAAACACTTTGTCTTGTCGTAGACATCTGGAGAGACTTAGTGGCTACCGTAGGTGGAAGGAACTACACACACACACACACACACACACACACACACACACACCATACAAAGAGCCTCTTGTTTTTCGACTGTAATTTGAAATATCTATTTCTGTACAAAGAAGGGAGACCACAGCCGAGGAACAAGTGTGTCGGTCTATGGTGGTCAACAAGCACCTGTAGATTTCTTTCCATTAACATGACAACATTTCCAACAATAACTGTCAAATCAGTGATGAAGATCCAACGCTAGTAAAAAAACACAACCATTCAAATCTGTAGCAGTTTTTAGGTGAAGTGTGGTGCTGATGGTTTTTACATTTCATATATTTAGCGTCATCATGTAGCATCTGTGGCCTGTTTGTCTTCTCTCCCTCTGACAGCGAGAATTCAGACTTCATATTATTATATTTTTCTGCTTATTAAAATAATTAAAGGTCCCATATTATAGGAATGCAAATGTTCATCTATTTATATACATCTATGATCAAAGTTTAATGAATTGTTGCATTGTATTTTGTTTGAGTGGTTACATTTAAAGTTATTGCATTTTCAAAAATCTTTTTTTTTCCCCAGCCAGTTTCAGATTAAGTTCTGTAAACGCATCACAACTATACTTGGTCCTGATTGGCTCCCCTCTCTAAAGAATTCCATAAATCCATCCAATCAGACACGTTTACAGCATTTGAACTGCAAAGCCTCAGCAGGTTTACCTCTTTTGAATTAGAGGCGCTGGTGTTGTCGAGTACTGCTTCAGTTTGGTTTTTGCTTTGTAGGCTAGCGCTACCTGTTAGCCAGATAGCTTGCAGCTATAGAGACCAATGTGTTTCAATGGTGAATGCTAACAAGCTTTTTGTTGTAAATGAAATGTCAATAAAGTTTGTCCAAATGTGACATACACAGTGAATAAATGTTCAGTGAGTAACTTAACTATGTGGCTTGTACAATCACAAACACTTTATTTAACTCATCAGCTCACATTCAAATAACTTTATTTAACAATTTCAGGGTCCATCGACTCAGTGCTTATGAATATGATCTACCTGGGTGTGAGTCTCCTGTAAGGACTCCAGTATGTGTAAGGTACGGGAAGGTGTGGATTGTAACAAAGGTAGCATGTTTGTGGTGTATGTGTGTGTAGATGTGTCTGAGGTGTGTTTGACAAGTGTAGCTGTGTGTGTGGTGTGTGTGGTGTGTGTGGTGCCGGGGGGTGTAACACAGGAAATGTGTGCAGGGGTGGTGGTGGTGTCCATCCTTGTCCCCCCGCTGGGAGTGGTTGTTGTTGCTGTTGTTGTTGTTGTTGAAAAAAGGGTTGTTGTTGTTTTTGTTGTTGAACTAAGGGTTGTTGTTGTTGATGATAATGAAATAAGTGTTGTTGTTGTTGTTGTTGTTGTTGTTGCTGCTGGTGACTATAATGATGCGACAGCTGATGTTGCTGTTGTTGTTGATACTGTGATGGTTGCGGAGGCAGCAGGATGTTGCCCCTCCCCCCTTGCCCTCCTCCTGCCCTCTCCTCCTTCTTGTCCTCCTCTCTCTCCAAGAGGTGTTGGCAGGTGAAGGTGGGGCTGGTGTAGAAAGTGGTATCACCGTATTTGCTGGGCAGCACCTGTAGGTGGAGGGTGGAGATGACCCTGGGGAGTCGGGGGAGAAGGGAGGCAGATAGGAGGGAGGGAGAGAGGGAGGTGGGCAGGGAGAAAGACTTGAGAAGTGGGGCTCTTCTAAGCACTCCCACCATCCTCTTTCTGTCCTCCTGACTCTCCTGACTTTCTCCTCTCTCTTCTCGGCCTCCCTCCATCCTCTCTCCTCTCTCCTCTCGGCCTCCCTCCATCCTCTCTCCTCTCTCCTCTCGGCCTCCCTCCATCCTCTCTCCTCTCTCCTCTCGGCCTCCCTCCATCCTCTCTCCACTCTCCTCTCGGCCTCCCTCCGTCCCTCCCTGTGTAGCTCCCTCTCTGTCCGGTCGCTCATCGACTCCAGCCCCATGTTTTACTTCAGACCCGGGCTCAGCGACGTCTCCAGATCCAGATCCAGGTGAGTCCCGACCTGCTGCAGCTTGGTGAGATGTCCCTGCTGAAACGGGCCCGGAGCTGCAGCTGGAGTCGGAGCTGGACTCTGGTTCCTCTGAGTCCCAGTCCAGCTCTGGCTCGGAGTCGTCGGCAGCGGAGCTGGACTCGCTGTCATCCGCCCACCGAGGCGCAGAGGCCTGCTGGTTATAGCAGGCCGCGCAGCGAGACAGGACCAGGACTTCAGGGCCTGATCTAGACTGGACCGAGACGGGGGGTGGGTGTTTAGTTGGTTTAGCCAGTCAGTCACCCAGTCAGTTAGCTAGCAGGTTAGTTAGTCAGTATGTTTGTTCTTATCTGGTAGCAAGTTATGTAGTTAGTTGGTTAGTCAGTCAATCAGCTTCAGCATTCAAAATCACATTTACACAATTTACTATGTTTGTTGAAAATAGTCATACAAAAGTTTACTATCATAGGGCCTAGACTTTTGTATGCGTTTGTATTCACTGCTGTTTCCAAACAGTGAACACGTTACACCAAAAATGTGCAATGTCTCCAGAGTTTGAAGAAAAATAAATACTCCTGCAAGATTGACTTTCTTTCTGCATGCTGCAGTTTTTTTAGCCATATAAAGTCACCAGAATACAGAGAATATCCTCTGGGACAGGAGCTCCAGACGCCTGCTTTGGTTTTGAAATCTCCCTGTTACTGGACTCTCAAGGTTGGCAAGTCAATCAGTTATGTAGTTAGTCTTTTAGTCCATGAGTCAGTCACATAGGTAGTCGGTTAGTCACTCTGTCAGTTAGCTGGTGTATCATCAGCAGTGTAGTCAGTTACCTGGGATGGTTTTGGTTTGTCTGCAGCTTGGTCCTCTAAGAAACAGACAGGCAGACAGAGAGAGAGACAGACAGACAGACAGACAGAGAGAGAAAGACAGACAGAGAGAGGAGGAACAGGAGAGACGGTAATCGTAGTTGACTGTTTTCTCCACTACATACGGTCAGTTTCATTGTGGATAGCTGGGTTTAATCTCCACATCTGACATAAACTCACCACCTCCTCTCCTCGCTCCCCCACTTCCTCCCCCCTCTTCTTTCTCTCCCTCCATCACTCCTTTCTTCAGCACCCTGTTGGCAAGAGAGGTTTGGTTTAAGGTTTTACAAAGCAGCTTTTGAAAGATAAACTGGTAAAGAAAAAAAAAATAGGCAGAGGGGGGGACAGGCCAAGTGAGAGGAAGAGGAAAAGAGGGTAGGGAGACAGACAGGTAGACAGATAGACAGATAGATACCTCTTTCATTAGCAGCTCCCAGTTAAATCATCAGGTCCATTCAGGCTCTCAGTTCACTGCAAGTTTAGAACACATGTTTACTTAGACAGTTTCAATGCAATTGTGTTTCTTCATGTACCCTCCTGAGACACAACATTTCACCACAGGGGTCACAGTACAGTTCAGTCTTTTTCAGGATCCTCTGATGCAGAAAGTGTTTTGGTGTTTTGCTCCAGGACAAATTGCTTGACAACTGCAGTGCTGTAATAGCCTACAAATGATAAAACACCAACTTTATTTTAGGCACAGCATGGCACATGGTCAGATAAAATGAATGGCTGGATCAATAATCCTTGAAATACTTTTCTTTTTTGGTGTTTCTTCCCAGAGATCACCTGTCAGTCAAACAGCGTGGCCAGTAGTGTGACGTCTTTATATTTTCTGTAGATGACGTTTTTGTAGGTGGCGCTCTTTTCTTTGTCTGTTCAGCCATGGTGGCTATCGCTGCTCACGCTAACCAGTTCTTCTTCTATTTATTCCAAACCAAACAAAAACGTAAAAAACGCATCACTTCCTGTGCACCAGAGGACTTTTCCCAGAAAAGACCTAGCTGACACCGGGTGTTTAGAACAGCAAATGTAAAAGCTTTCATGAACTGGCTCTATGTTGAATCACTTATATTATATATACCACTTTTATAATATTGATACATAAAATACATATATATTTATTTGTACATGTCACAGATTGTTAGTTTAAATCCACTTAAAGATTGCTCCAGGAAGACTTGAATAACCACAGCAACCATTACATAACAATCAAACTGCTTTCCTATTCTAGGTCCATGACTTTGAACTTTGAACCACTACAGCAAACAACAATTCTCACACCATCTCACCTCTCACTCTCCACTCTATCATATCTAATAAGCTAATAAATAGTCTTTTGAACATATTACTTCTCACTCTTAACTGGTCAACTAAATCAGAAATGTTGTTAAAAAAAAAAAAAATCTTTAAACAGAAAAGCACTCATACCCAGATCGGCGGCTCCAGAGCAGGGATGAGCAGCTCCCACCTCCCCCCTGTTCCATGGAGATACAGGTTCTGCCTTAAGGTGTGTTAATGTATGTGAATTTGTATGTGTACGTGTGTGTACACACCCACTATTGGGCCACACTCAAATCAGTCAGAGACACAAATTGCTACACACACCCTCTGTAAACACACACCAGCAAAGTCCTCCTGCCATAAAAGTCTGACCCTCCATTTGTAATTGTTAGCATTGTGTTGTCTCTTTAGTTGTAAGGCTACTTATAAAGATGGTAGTTTGTGAATTTTGATTTATTCCACTGTAATTTCATAATGAAATTGATGATCTGGCAGCTGAATGACGGAAACACAAAACTGGTTGTACAGGTGTGTGTGTGTGTGTGTGTGCGCGTGGGAACGAAGTTACACCCCACATAAATAAACACACACGCTATCATGAGCAAATGAACGCGTGACGCAAACCCGAAGAGGAAGAGAAAGACACACGCACACACAGAATAAGCAGACCGCCGTTTAAAAGCCGCTTTTTTATTTAGACCGTTAAAAGTCTGATACAACCACACACGTTACCTCGTGCAGGGACAGTTAAGGCATGAAAATCTCTCTGGTTTGG
Source organism: Hoplostethus mediterraneus (assembly GCA_034670385.1). NCBI lineage: Eukaryota > Metazoa > Chordata > Actinopteri > Trachichthyiformes > Trachichthyidae > Hoplostethus > Hoplostethus mediterraneus. The sequence goes on along the minus strand of JAXDDW010000001.1, from coordinate 1,480,590 downwards.
CCAAACTGTACAGGCTAACAGGCTAACAGGCTAACACACGGACGCCCGGCCAAGATACCATTAACAAATCCATCAACAGAAAATAAGGTTCAAACACAATTCAGCAGTTTAATTCACAGCTCCTCTTCCTCCTATGTATTACTTGTCCTCCCTTCCTCTCGTGAACAAGAACAGACGTTTGTCCAGGTTGTAACAGGGGCGCCATGTTGACCCCGAGCCATAGAGAGATGCAGTTAGTCCAGTGTGTCTATGATGGTGCTGATGGGGGCGTTGTGCTACAGTGGCTAGAAAAGAGTATTCACCTCCCTTGGCTTTTTGCACATTTTCTACAAAATTTGCTTAAAAAGTATTCAAAATACATTTGGGAATACTTTTTTTTATAGCTACTGTAGTTAAACAGCTGTTCTGGCAGCAAGGCAGGCTCTTATAATATACTTTTAATTAATTTATTCTTGTTGTATCTGCCTTTTTAGAATATATTTTATTATTATTTTATTTATTGTTACCATTTTATCTGTACATCGTATCTATTTTTGAAGAGTGTTATACAAAGTGTATTATCGATCTCTCGGCATTTATCTATACATCCATCGGTCCATCCAATCTGCTTAAAATCATAAAAACATAAAACTATTTGACACAATATTTAAAATAGCATTAAGAATGTAATATAGCAACGACAATGTAAAGACACCGTCGTTGCTTCTGAACTAGCATGTTGGCTATAAATAATGCAACCGTGCCCTTCATAGTTATTTAACAGCAGCAGACATGGAGTGGACGTGGGTGAAAAATGAAAACACACTGTCTGTCTATGGCTCAGACCACTGCCACAGAGCTGAGACCTTCCTCTGGTTGTACAGCAGGTAATGAAGCCTCAGGAGGACTTTCCTTCACAGCATTTAGAGAAAGTGAAGAGACAGACATGGAAAAATAGGACAGGGGCAAAAAAAAAAAAAAGCAAACAAGGAGACTTGAGATTTCTACCTCAGTTCTTGGCACACGTCACGACCTCCATGTATACAAGTACGTCTTTTCACCTGTAACAATGTTCAGTGTCGTCTGAGACGCATCAGTGTCTCAGACAACAGTATGCTGGGAAAAAAAAGACACATCATGTGGGGTGAAAGGTCACAGATCAGGACCTCCATTAAGGTGAAAGGTCACACATAAGGCTGCTGTAGCTCTAAAACGTCATCTCAAAGAGAAAGACACTGACCGAAAAACAAAATACATTTTTAAAACACATTACTACCATCATCACCAATACCATCACCATCTTCAATATCGTCATCAGTCATCGTCCATAATACTTATATCATCAAAATCCTCTTTTCAAAGCACAAACATTCAAAAAAGTACATTTTGTTTTGTTTCCCCCCCCCCCGCTAAAGTGCAAAAACAACGACCTAAGTTTCCAGGGGGAATGTAATGCAACTGGTGCAACAGAGTCAATTTTATTCTCTGACTGTTTGAATGTGAGGTGCAAATACCTGATTGGCCTCTGGCACTCAAGAAGACGGTTAAGATACAGAAAGGGTGGGCCATCTGTTTGGGCATGAGATCCACAGCCTGATGCGGCCATCTCCAATACACAGGATTTAACGTTTAAATCTCTTAAAGGTGAATACGTCTTTGCAGTATGCCGAAACTTAAAGCTGATGTGAGAATTGAAGCACTGAATTATCCTTTAAGTGTTGCCATGAATCAGGAGGGATTGATGGATAAAGCTCCTCTGTGAAAAGCATTTGTTGGACACCAAAAAGGCAGCGTGACCCATGTACTCCTCTCTCCAACTCCAACAGAGCTCGTCGTGATCAGTGTGGTCCAGTGAATTTCCCAGCCAGTTCAGTCTGCGTCTTATTCCAGAGACTAGTCTTGTCCTTTCCCCTTTCAGGGTAATGCATGGGAGACGATGCGAACACCACAAAAACAGGGCTGGGAATCAAACCTCGCTGTGAGGCGACAGTACTAACCACTGAGCCACCGGGCAGCCCTCCACTCCCCAGTCTGAGGAGCGTTCTCCTACCGAGCTCCTCATCTCTGGAATTAACTTCCTCTTGTGATTACGAACTAATTGCTTGCACGTTTTGAAATCTGTTCTCACTTTTAGTAAGATCAACCCTAGTTCTGCTTAGCTCGGGACAGACACAGTCTCTTCCTTTACTCAGGGGATCCCTCTCTTTCTTCCATTTTTTCTTTCCTCATAAGGTTTTCTTGCCAATTTTCCTTGTCTTCTTTGAGGGTGTAAGGCTGGTGGTGTCGCTTAGATTGGTTGGAAGGCCTGTTTCCGTCTTAATATACTGCCTCTGTCTCCTGTGCGATAAATGTGTTTATCTTGCTCTGTGTTTTATCGTTGACTAGCTAGATCCAGCTAGGCTCATCTCTGTAAAGTCCTCTGAGACATGTTTGGTGATGAAGGGCCGTGTAAATATTCTTGATGCGACACCGTTCTGGCTGGGACGGTCCAGTTGAATTAAAAGGAAAAGGTGATTGCTAGCGAGTGAATGATGGCACCTTTAATTTACATTATAGTAGTGCAAGGTACAGCAGAAAACAAACTTCGGTGCCTGGAGACCCCAAGCACAAGCACCTCTCTGTGGATATAACTGTCTGACTCCAGGCACAGAAGCCAGCAGCGCCAGGCAGCATCAGCCTGTCCAGCCATGTCAGCTCCACTCTGCTCTGCTACACCAGAACCTGCTGCTGGCAATCCTCAGCTCCTAAAGCCCCTCAGCTCCTCAGCCCCTCAGCTCCTCAGCTCCTCAGCTCCAACCCTCAAAGGCAGGAGGCTAGACAGGGAGAGGGACAGAGTAGGGCCGACAAATGTCTTTTCCCAGAGACATCGCCTTCAGCAGGCACGTGGGACCTGTGAGGGAAGATGGAGGAAGTGCCTGGCAAGTGCCCAGGGAGAGAAGTTCATGACTTGAGTTTTCCTTTGATGCAGGAAAAGGAAGAAGATTTCTGTTGAACTTGGGGACTGCAAGAAGACATTTGGGTTTCATTTGGACGAGCTGGCGATAAAGCACCTCCACACTTGACTGAACAAAACTTTTGCCTGTGTCGTCCTTGATCAGTTTTGGCCTCACGTGGTTATGTATCGTGTACCATGTGAACAAATCTCAATACATGACAAATTTCAGTACAGGACTTCCAGAATTGTTGCTCAATAATTATCAGTTCGATTTGATACAGTGAACACAAGATCCCTGCATATAAACTGCCCAGAAAAAAAAAAAACTGAGCATGTATGTTCTTCATCAGCGACGGCCTGCTTCAAACTCACACAGCTCAACCTCTTCATACCTGTCACCTGCCCAACAACCACAGTCTTCTACTGGTGGCCACTGAGAAACTCCATTGGATCAACTGGGGGTTATGCGCCTTGCTCAAGGGCACCTTAACAGTAATAGTAGAGGGCGTGGATTTCTCATTCACTTTTCCCACCCAGATTTTCCCAGGATTAAAGCGTCCATGGCGTATGTGGCAACCTGCTGGCAAACCATTTCTACAGAGTTCAAATACAACAGGGTGAGTTTGGGGTGTCCTTGCAGCTCTGTAGGTTAAAGCATAAAACGTACTCACAATGTCCCGGGTTCAAATCCAGCTTTTCAGCCCTCTCTCTCTCTCTCGCTCTCTCTCCCATCTTTTCTGTCTCTCTCCAGTGTGTACTGTCCAATTAAAAACACTTAAAAGGACTTGGGGGGGGGGGGAAAGAATAACGATTCCAAAGTGCATGTGTTTGGCAATCAGCTGACTTGTAGAGTAAAAGCACAAGAAGAGGAGATTCCTAGAGGAGGACTACTGCAGGTCAACTATTCTTAGGTTTAACAACGTTTTGATGATGTCAGCATCTCAATGGGAACTTCTGCAACTCCTGCAACTACTGTCACCCCAAGTTCAGCTAGTTCACTGATTCGGCGGGTTTGGATGGACGGGCCTTTACATTGACAGGTCAGTGTCTGTGTCGGTGGGCGTGGTCTTTGGGCTCACACCGCCCCCCCTTTCCTCAGGAATGGAGGAATCACCGTTGAGACTGGACAACACACCTGGAACACACACACACACACACGTGCATCGAGTAACACACACACATTCATTTCACAGGTGGGTTGTCTAACAATTTAGGTTTTCCAAATTCAGATTCAAGGATTCAAGTGCTTGTTTAAGGTATTGTTTCTTCATTAAGACAATATTTGTGCTGACAACAGGAGTACATGTGACTCCATAAGCAGTGGTCTTATCACGTCACGCGTTCACGTCATATCAGATTTACTGTAAATACAAGCTGCCGTCTGGAAAAAAACAATTCACGTCGGTCTCGCTGTTACAAGAATTGTTGTATCCTCCAATATCTTAAACTTGGCATCACGACTTACAGACATGTATCATGGCAGTGAATCCACCAATGTCAGCAGTCCAAGTTATATTCACACTAATAATCAATTCTACTCATGAAAAAGAGAATACTATCTGCTGCAGTTCATTCATCATTGATTTTAAATTCATAATTAAAGTTGTAGCAATGAGATGTCATCATGTGCTTCTGCTACTTCTGATATGTGAATGCGGCAATAATTACTGGGCATGTTTCAGCCCCAGAACATTTTGTTGGAGAGGGTAGAAAATAGCATGAAAATAATCACAATCATTCCTCATTATTCTGCAGGGGATTAAAAAAAATGACTTTTTCATATTTAGCAACATTAGTTTTTAATTTAAAATGAACCATTTTGCATCGTTGCATTTTGTATACTGGATCCAAAGAAGGGCCAAACAACTAGTAACATTCTGTTCAGTAACAGATGTGGGAGAGCGTTTAAGGTGTGTGTGTGTGTGTGTGTGTGTGTGTGTGTGTGTGTGTGTGTGTGTGTGTGTGTGTGTGTCTTACGGTCAGTATCATAGACGGAGCTGTCAGAGCAGGTCCTGTTCCTGCGCTGAGTTGACCTTTGACCTCCACAAACGTACTCCTTAGGAACACCTGACCTGGGAAAACACAGAATTACAGTGGATAAAACAGGACACACTCTTTTCCGGGTCAACATTCATTCAGAAGTCTTTTGGTTGGTTCATTTAAGATGGCTGCCATGGAAAGAAGTTCAATTCGGTGATAATATACAATGAACAAAACCCAAAAAGGGAAACACATTTGTTTACTAAACGTATTACTTTAGTACATTTTGGTAGCAACCCAGTACAGAAGCGTGACTGACTGACCTGAATTTGTAGCACACAGCATCACAGCGTTAGCACCATGATACAGTAAACCACATTATTTGCTGTTGATGGACATTGACCAGTGATTGAAACAAACCTAGGATCTTCCAGTTGCAGGATGGTATCTCTAAACAGTTTCATTTAATCAACTGACACACCTGCTACTGACACCAGTGGGCCAAATCAATTCTCACCCATTTCTTTATTATTTGTCTGATATGTACAGCCACGTTCCTCCCAATCCAACCACATGACCTCCATTCAGCTGCTGCTCAGGGTAAATATTATTATCTAGACTTAAGTACTGTTTGCTCACAATCTCCCCTACACGATCACTTATGAACACTGTACACACACACACACACGGCCTGGGGAAACATAAGGACGTCGAGTTACTATAGTTTGTACAGTGTTGTAAAAAAAAAAAAAAAGACATTCAACAAGCATTTTTGAAGCAGAATACAGTATAGAAACCAGTGTTTCCCCAAGATATGTTTTCTGTAAAAAACATTTAGACCATTTGACACTAAATCTATATTTGAAACTGATACTAATTAAATTATCTGAATCTGCACATGGACCATATACCACTAAAACTCTCCACTGAAACCAATATCAATTCAATTTTCTTCAACAGCATTAAGACCATGTGACACTGAAACTCTCTCCTGAAACCAGTAATGGTTTTAGGTGAAGTGTCCCGCACTGACTATTTAACGGGAGGAGAAACAATTCAAGGTGTAGCAATGCTGCCACCTAAAGACCACCTATATGGACTAGATAATGGTACTGCAGTTAGTCAACATGGTATCCTGGCAGTATCATCAGTCAAGTACATATTCATGATACATTTCCTGTTCTTTATGTCTGTTTGGTAAACAGGCCAGTTTAGCAGTATGAAGTTTGGATAATCAGGTTTTACTGGAAGGAAGGCCACGGCCAGTGAACTGCAGTGTTACACAGCAAGAATACTGCTTGAGTAAATACAATACAAAGAATATTAGGAAAGGAGGGAAGGAAGGAAGTTAGGTAGCTAGCTAGGTAGGTAGCTAGTTAACAAGGTAAATAGATGTGTGTGTGTGTGTGTGTGTGCATGTGTGTAAACGCACCTGTCAAAGCTGTATGTTCCAGGGTGACTGATAGACCTTTTCATCTGCAGACAGACAGGCAGAGAGACAGACAGATATTTGTCAGCAGAGCAGAGATACTCACAGTCCTGAGTATTGCTGTTTTATGACACATTTACAATAGAAATACATGTGTAGAGAAAACAGGCCCAGCTTCAGCTGTACGCAGCAAACAATCACTGTTAAAAGCCTTATTTTGTACCCGTTCAGGGGGTCGGAGGTCAGGGGTTAAGCTCTGGTTGGCCAGGGTCATACACTCCTCCAATGTCTTAATGAAGGTTGCACAGGTCGCACTGAGGAGGGACGACTGGAGACAGAAAGAGAGAGTATGGTGGTAAATCAAATTTCCGTGGAAGTTCAGCTACCATGGATCAATTTCTGAGACCAGATTTAATTTCTTTAAAGAAACAGTTGAAATAATTACACACCCATTTACAATTTCTTCCATTACTCTCAAAAATATTAGAACAAGTAGTAGCCCAAAAAAATGCAAATAATATCTAAGACGTCCTCCAATCAGACTCATACCAGACTATGTACCAGATCCAAATTTGTCATACTACATGGTAACCCTTCTGCTTATTCCCAGGCTTGTTTTGGTATCCCTCAAGGTTAAATTCTATGTCATCATTTACCTTCACTAATATTCTCTCTAAATGTGTAAATAAAGGATCTTGTATTTTAGAGATAAATCCATGGATGACAAGAATTTTCTATTTCTCAATACAGACAAAAATGAAAAACTGAAAGTCCAAAAAAAAATGTCTGCACAACGTGTGTGGTCACATTTGTGTGTTGGTCACCTCGGAGGTGGGCGTGGCCTGTGTGTCAGCGGTGTGTTGTGATTGGATTGTTTGGACCTGCTGGACCAGGAGATCACAGTAGAGACGGAGTTCAGACATTTTAGTCTTAAGACAGTCTGGACCTGAAAACACACACACACACACACACAGTTGAGACATTGTAGGCTAGACATGCTAGACATCTGCGGTCACAAAGACACTGACAAATGCAGTGAGTTACACACAGAGTACAAAGGTACAAAGAGACACATGACTGACAGACAGACAGGCAGACAGACAAATCCACATACAAACAATGTACCTCTGTGTTTGTGACTATCCAGTGTTCCAGCTTTAGATGAGCCTAAAGCGACCAGCCACCTCTGTCTCTCTGCAGCGTTGACAGCTCTGACATAGAAATGTTGTTCACCTGGGATTATCAGCTCCAGGCGCGTTGGGTCTGTATGATGGACTGAAATATGAAATAAATGTATAAAATTTGTGTTTGGCGGCTAAATCAATAAGCATCACCCATCATACTCGTAATGACATTTTGTGACAATAACATAACTCTATTGAGGCATTCAAATTGATCCATTGTATAAGTGAGTGAGCCAATTTTAAATGAACACACAGTGACTGGTTCTATAAATGAAATAGCATTGAAACCCGCTGCTCTCCTAGGATCATGGGACCCAGAGATGTTTTGGACCCCCGTCTAACCTTTGATGTCACAGACAGACATCTTGATGGATCCTTTGCTTCCTTTACCAACATCATCCTCACTGTCATAGTAGGAGATGACTCCATTCTCTAGGACGAACCAGCGGGGTTGCCAACCTGAGGACAGGAAATAACAATAACATAAATATATGCCATATAGTGGAGGTTTTATCAAAAGTGCCATACAGAACCATGAGAGCAGTGTTAGTGCCTTGCTCTACCCATTTAGCTATTCAACAGCACAAAATCAATATAAATATCAAGACCACACCAAGCTGCCAGCCTTTATTCACCAAGTAATATAAATATAGAGGGATTTGTCAAATATAGGCAAACTGGCATATGAAAGTGCCAGGAGACGGTACAGGAGAAATAATATGCAGTAAACTATACATATCACTCATTGATGTTACACACAAGACTGTAGGAATTACTGCTATATTACTAACATGTTCTATTGGGAGTTGTTATAGTCAGAGGCTGTGTGTATTTTGTCCTCTACCAGTGTTATTTATAGACTTCCCTTTTTTGCTATAATTACATCAAATGCATCACGAGTCTCTTTAAGATGCTTGTCATCTTTGTCTGCAGCTAATGTGTCTCTACAGTATGGATTCAAAGAGTCCAGTATTTGGTGTAGGAGACTTTGATGTAATTTGTGGAGATTTTGAACAATCCATCAAATAGAAGGTACTATCATTAGTAAGATGCAAGTTAATAATATCAATTGAACTGGAAGTGAAATTACCCCAAGCCTGGTTGACAGACTGTTTTGATTGAATGTAAAATATTGACAAAAATTGAAATTAAATAAAGAGTCTTCAGAGTCAAGTTTCCTCTACCATGAAGTAACTGTATGAAGTAGCTGTAATGTTAGCTTGTTAGCTAGATAAAGGCTATCATGATAGATACACTATCAGTAGTCTACCGTGTGGCACACAGCAAGCAGACTGGCTACCACACAGACTGTCATTCAATCACTGTGTCTGTGGCTTGTCAGAGCGACAGACAGAGGAAAACAGCCGTTGGACAGATAAACAGACAAACACACAGACAGATCACTCACCTGTCATGTAATTCGTCCACTTGTAAAGGATCCCTTCCATGGCTCACTTTACATTAGCTAACAAGCTAGCTTATCACCGTTGCTCCTCACTGTGGCGTTAGCTCAAGTTACGATAGTTGTCTTGGCCAGATAATGTTCGCGGCCGCTTAATTAGCTAGCGTCGTTTGCTAGTTAACGTCAACGGACAATAACTTTTAACCAAACAGGCTACTCTAGCTAGCGAACTAGCAACAACATGCGTCACGTCAGAAAAGCATTGCTAGCTAGCTTAGCTCTCCAGTGACAGGCGTGATAGGTCTGGTAATAAAATATTCCTCTTGGCTAGTCTTCGAGTATGTTGAAGTAGCTAAAGATGTCACGAAACGGCGTATGCTGGAGCTGAATGGTATTCTCTGTGTGCTTCTGTAATGCTGTAGGTTTGTTTGGGCTAACCTGTTAACGTAGAAGTAACCAGCTAAATGGGCAGTCAGCTGATGTCAGGAAAAAAATGTTAACAAAGCAGCAGCAATGGGTCTTTTTGAGACATTGCTGTGTGTGAAATTGTTGCACGGCATTACACTGGGGGAGACGTACAGTACATGTAGCTGTCTAGAAGGAAGAGTGTTCTGTGGACATTAAACCAATATGCAGGCAAACTTTGCCACCAGCAGCCTCCAACTTTGCCCCCCCCCTGCTTCAGCCAAACAATGTTTACGGAAGTGATTTCTGTGATTTCAAGTTCTGTTTCCGGTGCATTCAACGTTATGCTGCCTCAAGTGCTCCTCTGAACTCAAGCTCCAGCAATAGCATTTTTCTTTGTCATGTACTAGATTTAAATAATATTGATATACGTGTAAATATCATATACATATCTGCATGTGGAAAGGTATCAACACTTCCTTTTCACATATGACATATTACTTTTCCCTGAAACTGATGAAAACCATAGACAATCAGTCAATCAGCTGTCAATTATACTTCCAACTTCTTTTACATGTAAACCACTTCCATCATCATAACCCTCCTCCATCCTCATTTGGTGGTCATCACTGGAGGACTGCTGAAAACAAAATATATATATTTTTTTTTATCTTCCTGCTCATTTGTTATTCCAAAACTCAATGCAGGAAGTGCATACTGAGGACTGAATTAGTTTCCAGGATCACTGCTCCATGAAGACGCTGGAGCTGGTGTTGGTGCTGCATCATCAGCAGAAGTTGGTTTAAACTTCTAGCAAGGCTGATAAACATGGAGCACTGGCTTCCCCCCAAAAAACGATCTGCAAGCTCAAGATGTTGATACTTTTTTATTTACAATTGAAAGTCTATGAATGTTGTAGCAAAGTAACCAAACATAATTTCAAAAAGAGGACTCCTAATTAACAACATGGTTTTACATACATGTACACGTCTACCATCATCAGATAAAGGTAGTGTCTGTCTATGTCTCTGCGTATGTCTGCGTATGTGTATTCACAGTATGTGTCTCTTTCTGCTGTGTGTGAGTGTGTGTGTGTGTCTAGGTGTGTTTCTTGCTCTCCTGGACTCCATAGCTGGACCCTGTCTTCTTCACCTCTGACACACTGATCAACCTGTTCGTAGATATTAAGGCTATAGAGAGAAAGAAAGAGGCACAGAAGAGTATTTTTATTTCACAACTAGATTCACCACACACCCTCATAACTTCATAAAAATTAAAGATGGAAAAAAAGTGTGTGTCTGTGTGTGTTCATACCAACAAGCAGCAGAAGAAAGAGACCAAGGATGAGAAGTGGGTTGCCACTGGCGATCACACCAACAGCCAATCGGGCGAGAGGTGAAAGCAGAAGCCCTGCCCAAAAGAGGAAGTTGAGGAGTGACCAAAGCCGACGGGGTGGAACTACAGGGTTGCCAGGGAAACGACCTGTGGTAAAATACTGCTCCTGTAGTGCATCCTGGAGAGACAGAGAGGTCATATGAAATTGATTTGTCATTTCCATCAATAAAAAGTGATCTGAATGATGATATAATAAAGTTGATGGAAATAAATGTATTGGTTCTTATTAAAAATGTTGTGTCAATCGCCAAGAAATAGTAGCAAAATGGACATTTATTTATATGAAAATGTGGCGGATCATTACTTTAACTAACAAAAATAATTTTTCACTTTACATGGAGTTGGAGATTTCTCTCTCTCCTTCCCTTTGTCTTTGTCACTCTCCCTCCCTCCAAATTTACCTCCCACTACCCTTTCATTCCTCCCTTCTGCCCTCCACTCTTCCTCTCTGTTACCTTCTGTTGGTAGAGTCGGTGCAACCAGTTAGCACACTCTTTTTCATCCACCGGTATCTGCTCCACTGGATAACGCCTGCACACGCACACACGCACGCACACACACACACGCACACACACACACACACACACACACACACACACACACACACAGAGGAAGAGGGCAAACTTGAGTTTCATATGTGTATTGACCTGTAATTGATGTGTAAATGGTTTGATGTTACCAACCTTAAACTCATGTCAGCCTTGTATTTGTGTCCTTTCACAATGTCCAGTAGAGTAGGAACCTGTCCGTCTCTGAAGTTCAGTGTTACGTCATATACTGCCGACACTGGAGAGAGACAGACAGAGAGAGACAGAGGGGCTATGGCTGTGTCTGTCTCTGAAGTGTTAACAAGTTCAGTTCCCAAATCCTGTTTTTCTAAGAGCTTGACGACTCTGCAAGAATTTCAGTAGGAGACAACAAGTGGGTGTATGCATATTCCTGTGTGTGTGTGTGTGCGTGTGCGTGTGCGTGTGCGTGTGCGTGTGCGTGTGCGTGTGCGTAACAGAATGCTTGTACTATCATCAGGTGTTATAAATACAAAAAACATTTTTTACCACAGGATTAGGACTGAGAATAGTGAAAAAATACTCAAATACTCAATACTCGGTGGTCACTGAATTTTACAATACACTTAATGATTTCCTATGTTTCCCAGAATGACTCTCGACTTTGTCAGTGCTGTATACATGTAGGTGGAGAGAGCGATAGCGTCAGAGTAGTATGTTTGTCCAGTCGAAAAAAGTAAAAGTGAGCAATTGGTGCCCGGTTGTTCAAACTCCAAAGAAATGCCGTAAAAGAGAGCCTTGTATTATACACGATATCAGTAACAGATTCACCACGATGCTAGCTGTGGCTGCAATGCATTCTGGTCTATCGACGCTACTCCTCTAAGATGGATTTCTCCTTGTATGAAAATGATGAATCTAGAAAGAAGCCCTTCCTCTTTCATTCTGAGGGACTGACACCCAAAAGCTGGTGTTTACCATTGATGTTTTAGATAGTTGCTTTTCTTTCTGCTATCAAACCCCCTTTACCAAATGGACTCAGAAATGCAAGGTACATTGGTGATACTTGTGTGTACATGCATGTGTAAGTACAAGCGTGTGTGTCTCTCGGTGTGCACTTTTTTGGTGTTGTGTATACCTGTGTCTCGTAGGCAGTGTAGTGTGGTGGTGAATCCTTTGGTTCTGGGCAGCAGATGGTACTTCAGCCTGGGAAGCCCTTTGCTGAAATAGTATCCATAATAATAATATTACTATTAACACTAATGCTACTAGTACTAATAATAATCAGTAATATTGGAAGGAGTTGAAGTATTAGTTAACAGTGGCAGTACCTGTCAGCCACCTCCATAGATATCTGGTGTTTCTTCTCAGTAAATCTGGTGCCTTCACAATAAAGCAACACCTGCAGATTTACACACACAGATACAAATATCAAGAAAGAACATCAAAAGTAACTGGAAGTAATCAGATTACTCAACTGTGTTGGAGTAACCCTCTGTATTATGTTGCGGATTGTAACCTGTTAACCTGGTAATCTACAATGAATTACATTTTGACAGTAACTTTTAAATCTTACACACACACACACACACACACACGCGCACACACACACACACACACGACTCACCCACATGTTTTCAGGATAGTCTCTGAGCTGTGTCAGCCCATTGGTGACAGCCTCCTTGTCTTCCTCCCACTTCCTCTTGCAGAACACCACTTCCAGGAAATACCAGGTCCAGCCAATCAGAGGCACCTTCAGCAGCTCATGCTTGGCCAGGACCTTGGAGCTCTGATGGAGGAACAGACGGGAAACCGAGAAGTATTTAACAGCAGAAAATACCTTATAAGTTACATTTAGAAAAAGACAAGATCACATCAACCCAGATTCTAGCATCTTTACTGTTTCAGAATAAAAACAAGAGGTGTTGTTGGTTCTTTTTCCATCAGGGCTCCTAGACTTTGGAACGACCTGCCTCAGGATACTAAATCTGTGTTATCTTTTGAATCACTCCCTAACATTTTTATAGCCTTGCTTTTATGTAATGATCTCTTATTATTGTTTTGGATGGTTATGACTCATGGCTTTGCTTTTGTGTCTCTTATCTTGGTTTTATGGCTTGGTTTTGTTGCTGTTGATTTTATGGTTTTTATCCTTTGTGAAACACGTTGAGGTCCCATTAGGTAGGAAAACAGGTTGCACAGCCGCATGAGTACTTTAGTTATACCTGTATTGTCTGCCTTCATGTGAGATGTACTACACGTGATAAAACTGATGTGTTTCAGTACGTAACTCAAAGTAAAGTTAACTTCTTTTTTTTTGCATCATATTCAATTACACACTCTTCTTCTTGACTTTGTTTCTAACACATTGTACATGTTCAAACTCCCTCCCTCCTTATTTTGTCTTCCTGTCCCTCTGCTCACCCCCAGCACCCCGTAGCGTTCAGCCATGGTCCACCCACAGAGGAAGTCGATCTCGTAGTTGTGATTGAGGATGATGATGGCGTGCTCTTTGCCCAACTTCTCCACCGTAGAGCTCTGGTCTAGGAACAGGGTACATTCAGTACCCGACCGCCACTCTAACAACATGACTAACTCTGGGCAGAAGGAGAGAGAGGGGAAGAGAGATAGATGAAGGAAGGAAGGAAGGAAGGAAGGAAGAAAGAAAAGTAGGGTAATTAAAACAGAAAAAACACTGATGAGCTCTTTTTATTTATTTCTATTTCAATTTATCTCTCCTCATCTCTCTTTCATCTAAATACCTCTCCATCTATCTATCTATCAATCATCTCACTCTTACACACACACACACACACACACACACACACACACACACACACACACACACACGGGTCACTTACGGCTCCAGAGTGAGTAGGCCAGTCGTGTGTTGATGCGTCGGTAGAGCTGCTTGTTGATTGGCCAGAGCACACATGTGACCAGCTGGATGAGGTTGATAGCCAATCCGCTGGTCACAAACACCAGGCCCAGCACAAGCGTGATGACAAATGACCCCTTCAACCCCATGGTCTGAACACAACACACACTCGCACACACACACACGCCAAACACAGACACGCTAAAACACTTAAAACACCGAAACAAACACACACACGACACACACACTAAGCACACGCAGACAAACGCGCTATCGCCGCCAGTCAAGCACAATTTGTCCACTTCTGTGCCGTCGCCTCCTTAAATCACTGAGAGAGAGAGAGACAGGGAAGTGAAGGAGTTACACCGTATGTATAACACTTTGACCCAGTTGGAGTGTTGCCAGTTTTATCTCTCACACTCTCACACACATGTACATACATAGCCTTTTACCTAGTTGGCAGTGCTTTGAACTCCTCCCTTTCAGTGTCTTGACACTGTGAAAGGGCACATATGATGTACATATGATACATGATACATACTGTATGTCCTGGAGTAAATATCGTCTCATCCTGGAATCCAAGCAGCTAAATATGTAATATTGTGCATTTCATGTGGGGACCCAGACTGAGCAAATTTACTTCACCCATTCTAGGATATCAAACCTTGAAGCCTTTCACCTTTCACCTAGAGTGAAAAAGTGAAATTGAGATGTCGGCAGAGTTGTCAAAGTATTGTAAGGGCAGGTCTGGACAAATCCTATATAACCCACACACACACCATTTACGGTACCACAAAGTTAGCGATGGTGATGGCTATGTATCTGTAACAACTGTGTAGTAAGTAAGTCTTTCTCTTGGTTTTAAAAAATGTCACTGAAAGGTCGCTGGTTTGAATCCCTGGAGCAGCTGGGAAAATCCCGGTGGGGGAAATTAATGAAAAAAACGCTCTTCCTTCCCTCAGTAAGCACTGTTGAGGTGCCCTTGAGCAAGGCACCAAACCAGCCACTGCTCTGATGGAGCTGCTCAGTGGTCAAAAAGTACAAGACTGGTGGTACTGGGCAGCTCAATGTTGCAACTACTCCCCCAGGTCATTACTGGAATATTTCCTCAGTCAGCTTGCCAGGTTAAATTAAAACACCTAAACTGTGTTGCCTGTTCATTTCCACCATGAAAACATGAAAACAAAAATGGTACTTACCAAACAAGGTTAGCCCTGACCTCCAGCTAGCAGCAGCAGCAGGTACATGCAGTGTTTATGTAATAACATTAATTGCAGCAATAGTTATATATAGTCTTTTTGTAGCTGAAGTAGTGACTGTCTATGGAGCAGTCTGCCTCTCTGCCAGCCACATGGAGAGAGAGGGAGAGAGGAAGAGGGAGTGGAGGACAACTCTTAACCTTCTTGCCACATAGCTCTTTTCTATAAACCGTCATGAACTTTGGAGTGTTTCCTAAACCACACACACACACATACACACACTGCACGCTGTGTGCGGGTGGGGGGCGTGTCTCTACAATCACCTGACTCACTAGCATCTCAACTCACACAGCAGTGAAGACAGACAGAAGGTTAGTACTCCATGTGCATCATGTTGTCCTTTGATCGGAGTTGTGACGTCATATAAAAAGGACAGTCTGGATCTGACCCTCCACCTAAACCCAACCAACACACACACACACACGCACGCACACACACAGGACTACTCTTCATAAGTATTTGGACAGCAGCATATTTTAACTTGACTGCTTACTGCCAATACTATTAATACTCAATTGATATTAAATTACAATGCAAAAAGGATTAAAACAGAATGTGAATAGAAGAACTCAAGATTGGTTTATGAGTTGCCGACACGATAATTTTAGCCTGGCCACACACAAACATGCACATACGCTTTCACGTGTACACACACACACACACACTTCTGAATAACAGACATTGTCAGATTTTCATAACTCTTAATCTCTCTTTATTGCATTAGAACATACATTTCTCATATATATCTATATATATACTTTATAAATGTGAATTTGTACACTACAATCTTTTATTGTAACATGTTAGAAAATACTCGTAACGCTCCAAAAACATAGCACTAAAAACAGTTACCAAACAATGATTATTACATTTCCTCGTTTTGTTTTGGCCACCAAGAACAAAAAAACAAGATGGCGTAGATGAAACTGTCGATCAGGAGGAGAGGAGAGGACCACAGTCATGGACAGATAGTGTCTGGCCATTGCAGTTTTTAGTGGCAGCCATGTTCGCTGGTTGTAACCAAACTAGTAGGGGAGGATGGGGCGTTGTTTAACCAGCTACTACAACACTTGGGATTGAAGAAGTGTTACTGAAAGCTCGGCAGGTTGCAGCACTTGCTAAAGGATTTCCTTTGACTTCTGGGGAAATTGGCTCATTGGTCAACGTCCCTTTTCCATCTTACAATAGTTCAAGAGTTCCACTAAAATCATCTTGTTTAAAATGTCATCAGAACTCACATATGCCTACCATACTTGTACAAAACTTCAAGATGGAATAACGTTAGATACATGATCTTTGCTTCTCCGCCTTCTCTGTCATGTTAGCATGTTCTGTGCACATGCTAACATGTAGCATAGGCAACTAGCATTATCTAACATAAGACATTTTAGTAATCCATAGTTGGTGTTGGTTATCCTCGTTGTGATCCTCGTCACATAAAGGGATAAATCGACCGATGGGCCAACTTCCAAAAAGTCGGTGCAGTCCTTTAACCGGAGCGCGGGGGAGGATGGGGTGCATCACAACAACAGTTACAGAGAGCGAGGGGAGGCAGGGGTGGGGTGTAACCAGCAAGAACAGAAGCATGGAAACATATAAGGGGAAAGCGGGGACAGCAGCGACCATCTAGCAGAGGAATGGGGGAAGGTGGGGTACGTTGTAACCATCTAACATACAGAGAGACACAGAGGCTAAGGGCACTGTTTAAAAACTAGAGATACAGACACAGAAACTGGTACTGTTGGAGCGGGGGGGATGGTTGGGGGGGTGAGGTTCAAGGGACACGTATAAAGGGTTATGGGGGATGATGGGTGATGCAGTACAGAGAAAGAGGAAGAGAGGGATGGAGAGAAAGAGGGCACACGAGGCATCAAGGAAAGACATTTGAGATTCACTCACCCTTTCAACACCAAAGACTCATCTATCTACCTTTGACAGATGGAGAAAAAAAAAAAGTCGTGCAACACTGTGTAACATCACGGAATGATTGTCCTCTTGAACATACCTCTTATCTCCCCCAGCACACACTACCTATTAGCTCTTCCTTTTCTTTCTCTCCTCCTCCCTCATTCCCCATCTTTGTTAAGTTTGCTTTTCGGGGATATCATGGTACTGCACACACACCATGCGCACACACACACACACACACACACACACACACACACACAAAACCCTGTGACCATAAAGGACATTTATATACACACACACACTTCTCATACACAGACGCACAACTTTACAGATGCTTTACCCCACCTAGACACATCCAGGTAGACACATTTGGACCCTATACGGCTGACTAGTTTGTTAACAGGAAGCAGAGGATTGGGATAGCGCACATTAGCTATAGCAGCGCTGAAAGCTGGTTGGCCGAGCACACAGACACAGCTGCCCGTTATTGATATGACAATCAGTGCTAGGGTGGCACAACGTAATCATCATACTAATAAAACAAAATCAATACTGACCACAGCCATTTCCAAATGACACTGCAATTTCTCCCATTAAGCAGAGGTGTCTCGGATAAAAAAAAATCAATTTTACAGATTTAAACAGAAAATCGAATGTGCATCTCCTTTCATCCACAAAGTTGTACCTACATATATGACATAATTCCTCAAGCAATCCTTTTCCTCTGTCCCTACTCCTCTCCCTCGTCCTCTTCCTCAATGAGCGGTATTGTGGTTGTGATGTCAGGTTCCTAAGGCAGTATCACAGTACAGTCCATAGAGAAACAACAGCAGTACATAATTACACTGGCCTGCCCAGAACCATACACCTAGCACAGATGGGACACTGACAGGATCTGGAACTTTTTTTTTTTTTAAGCCTCCGGTGATTTGGTTTTCACTTGCCGGAACTACACTTTGTTGCCAAGCAAAGTTAGATAAAACTGTGCTTACTGGCTTGCTAATTTTATCTGTTTCCCCGTTGTTATAAGCTTATCGAACATTTGATCGGGAAACGACGAGAGCTATACGCAACAAAAAGTCGACACATCACCCGGATATTTCTAAACGAGGATTCTGGAGACACCACGTCATCACTCGAGACACACGTGGCAATCTACTACACTAGCGGTCACGTCATTTCCTGTGGTGCCCTGGTAGCTCAGCGGGCTAAGGCACATTCCAAGTACTTGCGACATCATGGGTTTGAAACCAGCTCATGACCATTGTCGCATGTCATATTCTCTGTCTCTCATCTTTCCTGTATACAGATAATGCTGTAATGCCTGACAAATGACCTTATTCTCACAGTGGCCATTTTGAACTTACGGTGCTCTCAGGGTGAGAAACTCTACACAGAAGAGATTGACATATATAAAACTAGTGTTACTTCAACACATAAGGGCTTCAGATAGACCTAACAGCTATCAAGTTAGCTAGCAACGAGTGCATGGATTTAATAGGGTAGTTCACTAGCTTACTAGCTATTTAGCTTGTAAGCTAGCTACATATGCTAGATTTTGATAGCTAGCTGTAGTCGGCCAAATATATTACCATCTAAAATGTGAATCTATATCCCTACAGATTCTTGAGATCCATTCAATTCTAATACATTTTCTGTGAAATGATAAATGTTCGTCCAATTCCTGACATTTGTATGATGTGCATCTTGGTACACAACAGTCAGACATAGCCGGGCTGTACTTGCTCTTCTGGGTAGGGTTTCATTACAAAATGCTATAAATTCACTAGTTAATATTTGAAAACCACATTTGACTCTAGACTCTAAAAAATAGGTTTTCTTTTAATTAAGATCAAATTAATCAATTTAACAGTAAGCCTTCATGAGCTTCAATAATTTTGTAAGATGCTAGGTATCTCATTTTGCTACTGTGATTACAGTGGAGGATAGCGCGAACCAAACTGACCATTTTTCTACACGTGACCTTTACAAAGCTGCTACTTTACGCTTCCAGCTGTGATGAGGAGGGTCTCCATTTTATGTTGACATTTCTCAAAAGGATGTCAGCACACATATTGAGTATTGAGGCCTCCAGTAAGTTCAGTGGCACAACATTCAGATATAGGGTTCTGGGCCAGAGCTGAGCCGGGGACAGCCCGGTATATGGGCGGGTTCTGACACTGAGGAAGCTGATTTTTTTGATTGGCTGCTGTGACTAGTAGACAGCTAACTACTACTAACGAATGGCGACTAGTGGAACCACTGGAGCCTCTGTGGCGCCGAGTGCCAGGACCAGTCCATATGTCTCTGGTTTGGGTGATATTGTAGTGCGTGTGGTCTATAGTACAGTAGCATCAACACAATGGTCCAACAGACAGATCAGATAGAAGATATCATACAGATGGTCCAATACAGTTATAGTACAACATCTATACAACAACTATACATTGTGCGTTATTTTTTTTTCCTTTGTTTTATTTTGAAGGGGAGGTGTCTGAGGGGTAGGACTTGGTCACCATTAAGTAACTGCTTTAAGGGTTGTAGGGGGACTGGGGGGGTAAGGGGGTACAGAGCCCTAGATAGACAGTGTTTGGCCAGTACAGTTTTCAGTAGCAGCCATGTTAGCTCTACAATCCTGCTCCACGGCCGCCACTGAACAACCGGTGTTTCTACACTACATCTTGACAGTAATTTGACACCCCACCACGTTGACGTTGTGGAGGAGTCAACAGTTCTAGAGAAGAGGCAGCAACACAGCACCTATTGTACAATCAGACCAAACTTTCTATCTACGGCTCCGGTTAAGAGAAAGAGGGTGAGGGTATCATGGGAGTTAGGGTTAATGGTTAGATTGAAGGGGTTAGAATAGTGAGCAATTACAGGGGTCAAGGGGTTAGGGTGAAAGGACGTCTGGGGTTAAGATACTAAGGGATTTCAGGAATTGGGATACTAAGGTGTAGTGAAATGATAGTCATGGATTTACTGGGATACAGGAGTTAGATTTATGGTTGAGGGGGGCGGGGTTAGTAGGAGTCTTATGGGTTGTTAATGTTAGGATATGACTGTGGCCTCCATAACTATAGCAGGGTCTTCTATGTCAGCTTTACTTTGGACCATCCTCAGTTCCAGCTGGGGCGGACTGGGCCTCCTACCAGGACCGGCTAACTCTGGGAGACAGACAGAAATAGAGATCGGGGGAGGAGGGCAGACAGACAGACAGACAGACAGAGACGCAGACATTCAGTGTGAGAGAAACATTGTTAACAACTTTAAAGCTGCACTAAGCAAGATTGCATCAACCTCAACCACACAATGGGACTGCAGTAGAGAAGAACGTCTCATCCTCACTAATGGAGATCACATAGATTCTCCCGATTCTGGTGTCGGGGAATGGTCACTTCTCTGCCCACAGGAAGTGATGAATCGAAACTCAAGAACAAAAGACAAACGGTCCCCTAAACAGCAAGCAAGCAAGCTCTCCGTCCAGAGGAAGCTGGACTCACCAACGTTAGATCTTTTGCCTCTCTCCTCCCTGTGGTTTCCTTTGGTATAAAGCATCACAGCAGCTGGGTTGGTAAACATGAGCGAGCTGTGTGTAGTTTACTGGCATCACGTTACATGACTTCTGGGTATTGAAGTTCAAATTTTTCAAACAGTTACTTCTCACTGCCATTTGGAGCCAACATTACCTAGTGCAGCTTTAAAGACTAACCCTAACCCTATTTTTTTTGCACGGTACAAATATCTCAACACCATAACAGATCTGTCTCTAGCAGCTCTCTAGCTACTCCCAGCTCCTATCAACAGTGGTATTAATGGCCATTAGTGGCAAGTAGTCAATAAAAATCAATAAAGTTGATAAAGTTGACAAAGTTTTCTTATATTCCCTTTCCCAATGCTTTGATTGATTACATGGCCTGTTTTTCTCACCGTGAGCGTAAGATATGGTCCTCTGGATAACATGGTGCATCACCGAAAAGGTCTTCTCACAGGCCGTCTGAGGGAGAGAGAGAGAGAGACATGGGGGGAGGAGCTTATTACACATCTCTAACAGATTTTGCTTTGCGTTTGTGTATTTGTTTGTGCAAGGATGTGTGTCCATACCTTCAGGTCATTAGGGTGGTGGTGTGTCCATGCTAGCAGCATTGCAGCAAACAAATCCCCAGTTCCTACGAACACAGCGTCCACCTTGGGAACCTCTATACGAACTCTCTGTGTTGTCCTGCTGCCGTCTGGAAGAACTGAGCAGCAAACACACACAAGGTAAAAGGGGTTTAGATTGGATCAGCTGCTTGGAACTGGACACACACACACACACACACACACACACACACACACAAACCACCTACCAGTGCGTTGGCTGCCCAGCGAGACAAGAAAGCGGTCTCCCAGTCTGGAGGGCAGGTCAGAGGAGGTGATGACCACCGTGTCTGGGCCCATAGTGTGCAACAGGTCCATTACCTACAGTAGTAAAACACATAATAGGAGCCAAACTCCAAAAAAACGTGATGCTGTTCAAATACTGTTAGAGCCTGTAACTGATGTACGCACAAATCTCAGACAGACACTTTAAAATAGATTAGGAGTATTGAGGGGGAGAGGAGGTGATGGGAGGAAAGGAAAGGGAGGGAAGAGAAGGAGAGGTGAGAAGTGGTCTATTACCTCCACAGCATCTTTCTCTGTGCTGATGTTTTTCCCTGTCAATAATCTGAAACGCAAGCAAACAAAAAGCCATCCTGTTGATAGCAAGAAGAGACAACGGCAGCACAAAAAAGCATTACACACTGAAGGAAAGGCAGGAAAACAGGAACCCCCATGAGAAAGTCCAGAAAAGCCTGATCAACCCTGCCGCTGCTTATCTCAAACCTGAGACAAAATGCCATGAGGTTGAACGAAAAAATACAATTTGTCTGGCGCTTCAAAACTTCTTCCAAACACTTTTCTTACTCATGTACATCGTATTTGTTTTTACTACTCTCTAGCATCCACAAAATCAAGCAGGTCTACACAGAATAGACCTTTAATCTGTTTCTGAAGTCCTATTGAAAGACCACTAGGTGGAGCTATCTGACAGTAAAGCTAGACTCAAGCTGTAGCAGCAGACATCCAGGATCATTTCAAGTTTTTCATAAATGTTTCCCTGAAAACTCACTACATGGAACCTGGAACCTTGGTCTACCTCAGCTCTCCATGAATCAGCCACTTTCCCCATGGGCAGCGTATAGCTTTTGTCTTATCCAATCTAAATCTAACTATCTGAAAAATTAACCAGGGGGGGGTAGGGGGGTAGGGGAGGTAAGTCATGTCTTCTGTTAATTCTCCCCCAAAATCCTGGGTTAACAAGATGGAGGTATTAGATAACAGCATCACCGTCGTAGTGGCGTTACATAAACCCATTTTGTCTAAAACTCACTCAGTTGCAAAATCAGTGATTTTTGTGCAAAGAGGACAGTAATTAAAATAAGAAAAAATCTTATGCTCGATCTATCAGACATAAAAAAGTATGGTTAAATTAAACAAAAATAATAAATAGAATCATATAAATAATATGTAACATATAAAAGCAATAAATCTAAAGTATTATAAAAAATATATATATATAATAAAAATAAATAAATAAAATAAAATAAAATAAAATAAAATAAAATAAAATAAAATAAAATAAAATAAAATAAAATAAAATAAAATAGTAGTACTCACTCAGCCTCAAACTGGTTAGGAGTGATAATGTCAGCAACAGGAACCACCTTGTTCTTATAGACCGGATGGAGGTTCTGGGGAACGTACTGAAGAGAGACACAGGTTAGAGTCAATCAGAGAGAAACACATAGAAAGCTCTGAGGAATGGACTGAGGGCCCACACACACACACGCAAGCACTCACACACACACACACACACACACACACACATACATACATAAGCACACACACACACATAAGCACACACACACACACATAAGCACACACACACACATAAGCACACACACACACACACACGCAAGCAAGCACCCACACAAGCACACGAGCAATATACTGCATTAATTTGAAGCTTTTCTAGTATCTTTGTTTTCATTGTTGGTGAATGAAATTTTAATCACGAGTGCTAACTGATAATTAATCCTCATGCTTTTTCACACACACACACACACACACACACACACACACACACTGAGTCAGAGTGAGTCAGTGTGTATAGTTCTTTCGGATCATAATAATCCATCTGTCATTGGTAAATGAGCCTTGTAACACCCCCCTAAACACACACACACACACACGCACACGCACACGCACACGCACACACTTGTACCTACCCACACATACTGACACAAAAATCCTAGGCCATTTTAACATATTCTAACATGAAAACAAACACACAAACAGAGAGAAACAGATGCAGATACACACACACACACACACACACACACACACACACACACACACACACACAGTATACAGTTCCTAGTAATCTCACCATAGAGCCATGGTCTCCAAGGACAGGGTCACACACTGAAAGGACAAACAGTCAGTCAGCCTCAACACAGACCTGTGAGGTGCTGCAACTGGATGTGGAAATGCAACCACCATCTCAGCCCTGTGTCGTTGTCTTTTGTCAGTTTTTTGTAGCTGAACCTAACG
Source organism: Hoplostethus mediterraneus (assembly GCA_034670385.1). NCBI lineage: Eukaryota > Metazoa > Chordata > Actinopteri > Trachichthyiformes > Trachichthyidae > Hoplostethus > Hoplostethus mediterraneus. Next base: position 1,456,694 of record JAXDDW010000001.1, on the reverse strand, counting down.
GCAAGCATGTAGACAGACCGACAGACAGACAGACTGAAAACCCCCTGTCACTGTTGGATTTGGAATTATTCACTACAGCCACGACGATTGCTGCAACGAGAGATAAAAACCATCCTGGCTAGAGACACCAGAGTTGGCTGCAATGAGCACCGGCTCACAGGGTGGGGTAGGTTACTTTTACAATGTATTCCATTACAGTCAATGGGTTGTAGCCCAGCAGGCTACAGCTCTCCTGCAACAGACTGATCAATGATGCGATGAGTGTTTCCTATTCTAAAAACTACTTTGGCTAGTGGGAAGTTAAATTAATTTTCATTTTCAGTTTTTTTTTTAATGCTTGATGCTTTCTTGGCCTCGTCTTCCTTGAAAACTAGATTCCTAACCTCAACAGGACAACCAGGTTAAATACGATAGTCACGTAGCTGAGGAGCTGAATACGTACCATACACCAGGTTAGGGTTAGCTCTCTTTAGCTCCTGAACAATGTCCACTACCATCTCCAGGAAGGATGTGTCTCTGGTATACCCTAAACACACACACACACACACACACACACACACACACACACACACACACACACACACACACACACACACACACACACACACACACACACACACACACACACACACACACACACACACACTAGATTAATCATTGTAATCACTTACTTAAATTACTTTTTATGTTAATGTTATTATGTGAGAGAGTGAAGTGCAAAGGGTATGTGGTTGTCTGTGTGTGTGTGTGTGTGTGTGTTAACCTGTTAAAACGTAGTCATAGTGGTGTACGTTGTTCAGTTTGATTCCTTCATAAAGAACATGGAGCTCGTCTGCTGTCAACACCTGGCCCTTCCAATGGGAATAACCTGCAGAGAGGAGAGGAGAGGATGAAACATATACAGCACCAAACAAAATGAACCCAGAGATATAAGGTACAAATATATATAAGCTGTCAACCCCCACTTCGCAAAAAGGTCTGAAGGTCTAAAACTCAAACTCACACGGATAAAGGTACAGGAACACACACGCACGCACACGCACACACACACACACACACGCACGCACGCACACACACGCACGCACACAGAGGCCTGTCTGTGCTGGTCTTGTCTCCAGACCAGTAGACCCTAGTGAGGCCTCCAGCCACAGTATCTGGTCTGCCCAGAGAGAGAGAGGGGATACTGGGGGACGACAAGGAGACAGACCCCTCCAACAGCGTATACACCACACACACCTCCACTGTGTCTGTGTGTGTGGTTTGCGTGTGTGCATTAGCGTGTCTTTCTATATGTGCATACACGTGTGTGTAAGTGTCTCTATATGTATGCACACGTGTGTGTGTGTGACGTGGATGTTAACGTTTGCATGCATTAGTGTGCGCGCGTGCGTGCGTGTGTGTGTGTGTGTGTTTCTGTGTGTAAGTGTCTCTATATGTATGTTTGTACGTGTGTGTGTGTGTGTGTGTGTGTGTGTGTGTGTGTGTGTGACGTGGATGTTAACGTAAGCGTGTGTGTGTCTGTGTGTGCCATTTTTGCTGCAGGCTGATGATGTCGCAGCTCCAGGTGAGTCACAGCCGGGTCACGTGGTGTGGTGCCGGTTGCTAAGCAACAAGCTGGCAGAAAGCTGGAGGGGCCAAGAAAGGAGATGAGCAGTCACCGCTATTCACAATGCTGTGTGTGTGTGTGTGTGTGTGTGCGTGTGTGTGTGTGTGTGTGTGTGTGTGTGTGAGAAGAAGGCAGTGCTATAGATAAGAATTGGCTCTGTCGTCATCATTTGCTGCTGTCGCAATTCACACAGCCTGCAACTGTTTACTGCTGAGTCCTCTCGCTCTTTCTCTTTTCCCCCTCTCCAGGTAAAAATGATAACCATATAGAAGCATGTTATAAAGATCAGAGAGGTCAAATGAAAAGTTATAACTGGAGTCTTTTAAAACAGCAATTCATAGATGCTCCTATTCTTTCAATATACACATCTGTACAGTGAGTTATACTTGATATGAAAAGATATGTAGAATACAGGTTTGGGTTGCTATCGTACTAGCTAACATCTGAGTGTTGGTTCTTCCCTCTGTCTTGCCAATGTCAAGATGCAAATGCAAAGATTATTGGCAGCTTTTGCATTTGCTACAGGGTTGTAAAACGGGTATTTCTTCAAATTTGGAGTAGTAGGTTTCTCTTGTTTGGTTGAGTACCTTCCTTTCTCAAATTTCACTGTTTGTCCTTCAGTCTTTCGCTATCTGTCTTCCTCTGTCTTTCACGGTCTGTCGGACCACAACACTGTCTTTCACTGTCTGCCTCTCTAACTCAACTTGCTGTATCAAATTACAGACTCCCCTCTATTGCCCAACACATAGGAGGTGATTGAACTAGTGCCACAATCCTGCAGGCAAGGATTCTCAAACATTGTCACGTGAATGTCACCCAAATAGAAACACACTAGATGCCTCAGACCTTCATTTACTAAGGTTTTGTCGCACTGACCCCCACAAAGGAATATATTTCTTGTTGGTAATTTGAAACTGAATTTTAAAACTGTCTACACGGTGCATGGGGAGATACACTACATGGCCAAAAGTATGCAGACACCCCTTCTAATGTATATAATGGAATAACGGTCTGGGGCTGTTCTTCATGGTTCGGGCTCCTTAGCTCCACTGAAGGGAAATCTCAACACTACAACATACAATGACCTTCTAGACCGATTCTGTGTTTCAAACTTTCCTGTTTCAGCATGACGACGGCCCCCGTGCACAAAGCGAGGTCCATACAGAATCGGTCTGTCTAGATCAGTGTTGAGGAACTTGACTGGCCTGCACAGAGAACCTGACCTCAACCCCATCCAACACCTTGGGGATGAACTGGAGCGCCAACTGCGAACATCCGTCCAACATCAGTTCCCGACCTCCCTAAATGCTCTTGTGGCTGAATGGAAGCAAATCCCCACCCCACTGGGAACCAATGATGTAGGGTGCTTATGCCAGAAACGATGCTTGGATGTCAGAGGGTTGTGAGAGCACCTAACATCCCAGATGTTCGGTTGAATTGCGACTACAACTCCTTCAGAAGACTCAGCCGTACATTATACCATCCCACCCCTCTCTATACCTGATCCCCGGCATTGATGACACCTACACTCTCCCACACAGCACTTATCCTACACTACACCTACAATTAGGCTTAAGTCCACAATATAACAACAGATAATTGTCATCATTTTTCAAGCTGAACATCATCCATCTCAACAACTAGGATGTCCTCGGTTTGAAACAGGCCACTCACCAGTTTGGAAAACACATTGTAGCAACAATCAGAGGCTAAAGGGGCGTCTGGCACTGCTAGCTTGAAACTGAGCTGACCCAGGGGCAGTTGTACAGAGTAGGCCTTGATCACCTTAGACTCAAACTGAAACCCATAACAGACTAGATAGCCATGACATGAGGTGGTCAAGGCCATCCAATGCACACCTATGTATAGGCCACAGTGGATACTAATAAAATAACCAACCAACTGGATTTTAAGAACAAGATGACACCTCCAAAGTACGGTTGGTTACCCTTTTCTATTGTAAGGAACTGACAACCCAGATCATCCTAGAGGCAGGAGATAATGCTCATAGATTAACATTTCTGTTTTCAGTAACAGGATAGGATAGGATCTCCAAAAGATGGCTGGTTACCTGTCACAGTGGCTGACAGGGTAGAAAAATCTACCAGCCACTGCCAAAATGTATGATTAGCTTATCCATAATTCACTGATACTGTGCGAGTCGGCATCCCTGTGCTCACGGACCGATCACATCAACTGTGAAGTAACAAGCAGCTGGGCAGATATGTTTGTTATCACAACACTCAGCTGATTCATTCTTCAAGTCCAGCTTGCACGAATAACACGAGTTGAGAAAACACACCAGTGAGAGACAAAGAAATGTCACTGTGTAGATTTGTCGTTCCTGGGACCAGCGATTAGACGATAATTTAATAAGTCGGCCCCACAAATGATGCAGGCACCCTTGGGCCAATCACGATCAAGATGCATTATCGCTCCATGTTTAATCAAAATCAAGTCTAGACTAGTGGTGTAGCAGTTATGTCCTTTCAAATTTTGCAAATTGTACCTTTAATTATAGTGCTTCCATTAGGCCAATCAGTGTACACTGGAACACAGTGCCAGCTTCATCATCTAAACTTCATCAAAATCAGGCCTGTGGGGTCTGAGTTGTCACGTTATCAAGTTTACATTTTTGACCTTTAATTCAATGACCTTCTGCAGGTTTCAGCAAGTTAAATTTAAGACTTTTTAATGCCACTAAGAATGCAATTTAAGACCTATTTTGTGACAGAAATGAATGCAAAAAACCCACACGGTAGTATTTGACAGTATTTGAAAGGATTTGACGGTCGTTTTGTGTTTTTCACTCTGCATATGCGATTCCAAAGCTGATTGGGGATCGGATATGAAAAAAAAAATACTGAACAATGTTTTATTGGTGATTGCAGCAGCATTTATTAGTGCAAATAGTGACAACATAAGTCAAAATATTTGGGAGTGCTCCAGCTATGCTCGGCTGAGTTGGTGTCATTTGCCTGCCTTCGGGCCGCACATCACCAGCTGCTAAACTCTCGTCACGCGACATGCTTGTATCGTTCTAGTGTGCTAGAATATAGAATATAGAATATGCAAATGCATCTACACGACATCACGCCGCTATATCGTTAATATCATGATATGACACTTTTTTTTCGTGTACAAATGTAAACCGATATTATCATGAACGATATGATACGGCACAGCCCTACTCCCCACATCAAGGACACAGAACATGGAGAACGAGCAACACACATACTGCAACTGGAGTTTTTCCCCCTACGGCTGCTTCTGTTTGAGAGTGCTGGTCTGATGTCAGCCCATGGAGTTGCTGACCTCCTCAACACCTGACTCAGACTTGTCTGCCTAAGTTTCAACTTCAACATGGCAACTGTCGCCACGACAACCATCTCTCCTACATTCACCAACACCTCATCGTGACACCAGGGGCACCGACTGATTCATACATACCCACCCACCCACCCACACACCCCAACCCAAACACATTATAAAATACACACACCGGCTTAGTAAAACGAGCAGACACACACAAACACACGCAAATAGACCAAAAAAACAACTTGCATACAGCACACATGCAGTTTGATAAGCCTCACCTGTATGGTTGGAGAACTGGACAGAGTTGATGGAGTCCACCTCAAACCCTAAAACCTGGAGAGAGATGGCGAGAGAGAGAGAGAAGATTTGAGTGACTACCACACTTATTTTGAGAGCTCAACCTGGTCCTAAGAAGTACAGAAATACCGCTACACAAATACATGCAAAATGTGCAAGTTTATAGCTGTATTGCAACATGTACTACATGGCCTAAAGTGAGTACCGGTCAAATGTTCTCACTTGTGATCAAACTGGTATAGTAACACACACAAACACCAGATTAGAGTCTTCTCACTTATATCTTCCTCATCCTCAGAAGAACCAATCACAATAGAGGAAATGAGCTGTCCCCACACAGTCAGTCAATTATTATCTGGTTTGGTTAATTGGGTAAAAGCAGTTGGGATGAACGGGTTCGTTTGGTTTGTTTTAACTTTCACACAAGAATCGGAGTCCAGAGGGGAGGAGCAGTGATTCCCCCCCTGAAAGAGGATGGGAGGTGTTGGTTTGAACTTTGTCTCGGTTTGCCCGTCCTTGAAAAGGCCCCTCTGTCCACCTCTTGTTTACCTAGCAGTACTAAACAGGTGCTTGTGGGAAGTGCTGGTCACTGCTCCTGCTGTTGCTCTGACACTAATGAAACCACTAATGAAAAAGAGTGGCACACTTTTGCTGAAAGGTGAAGTATTTTTAACTTCTAGCACCCTGAGCGCTAAAAACATGCTAACTCTCAGTGATGTCAGGAACGCAGAAAACACAATGTCCTTTCAAATAATGAGAAAAGAAAGCCAGCGCTTAAAGAGAGGTGGACACACAGCCCAACTGATAATCTTCAGGCAGGAGGGTTTTTTTTTAGTAGCCTTTGCATTACCAGACCAACACTTTCTGTCTTACTCTCTTGATTCGCAAAGGAGAAATTTCCATTTTCATTTGCCCACCGCCACAGAGAGGTCAGAGGTCAGGGTCAGAACAGCAGTGGTATGGATTCAGTGTCTTGCTCAAGGACACTTGCTTGCTGACACAGAGGGCTTGGACCTAGGCCTCCTGTTTGAAGGACGACCGATAATAGAGTCGAGTGTTAATAACATGTCAGAAAGAGTAGAGACAGACAAACATCTCTTTCCACCCTCATCATAACTAATAGCAGTAATTTTATCTTATCATCAAATTACAGGTTTTTACTACAAATTTTGTTAGGGCGTCATCACATGGTGCACTTCTATCTTAGAGAGCACGCAGCATAGCTCTGTTTTAGCTAAATTTGCCAGCAGCAATGACCTAATGTATTTCAGGTCGGTGATACCAAATAGGTACACGTTTGTACCCTTCATTGTTTGGGAAAATATCATAGTTTTTGAATTATACTTCATATATTTACACACCAATGGCTAAACCAGACACAAACTGCACCGGATTCCCCCTTGGAGATTTACTGGCAGCACCAGCAGGATGGAGTGATTGCGTGAATCAACAATTTGCTTTGCTGATGTCCCTTTCTCTCTGGGAACAACTTTAGTTTTACATGATAGGAGTCAATGTCTACCATCAATTATTAAAACTACCTTATATCAACTTCCAGTTCAATTTAGACTTTATTTAAATGTTTAGGTGATTACATTTAAAGCGACAAATGGCTTGATAGCAGCTTACACTACCTAGCTGTGCAGAGGAATCAGGACCCCTGAACACAGGAAGAACCTATCTGCGGTAATGCATTTCCTATTGGCTATGAAGGATGCCAATTGATTATGTAAAGGTGTGTATTTATGGATAAGTGATGTAGATGGGGCTGAGAACATGTTATTTAGGTCAAATCCTTTTTAGCTCAATTCATAAGCCTTAAGTCACTGACACAGATAGAGATAGTTTACAAGAACGACTGGAAAGCTTTCACACAGTTTTACTGGGCAGTGAGGAGAGGAGGTGGTATGGACAAACTACACACCTTCTAGCTTTTTACAACAACACTGTAGCTCTTTGGAAAATTCAGATATGAGGAAGCCCCTTGTGCTAAAACAGGGAATAGACAAAGGGTTTCTTTAATTAACGTGTGATAGTACAGACTCATCACTTGAGTCATCACAAATACTATTTGTTGGGTCCCGATTCAATACTGGCGCTGCTCCTCGGCTTTCTAGTTCACTGTTGATTTGCACATTCATTAGTTAGAGGTCTATGCCCAAGGAACTCTCTATTTCATCTATACTTAACTAGTCTCAGACTGTATGTACATTTCTTACCACCTGTCTACACATCATAAAATTCCTGGTATGTATTGAACATCAGATTAATGATATATAACAGCATAAGAGTATCTGAGGGGGGTATTTCATTTAACAAACTAACGTTGGTAGTTAGTAAAATAGATCGCTAAGCACTTGATCTAGCAGCTAAGAGTGGCTCATAACAGCTTTATGATGCCGTTTAAAGACAGGGCACAAATATTCACACTCTCGGTATTCAGCAGCAGGGCAGTGTAGTGCTAAAGTGTCCCTGAGCAAGACACTGACTCCCTACCAGCTCCAGGGGTGCTGTTCTGTATCTGACCCAGTGCACTGACCTCCCTGCAGGGGGGCAAGGGAAAAGAAACTTTCCCTACAGGGATCAATAACATATCCCATTAATGAATCGATTAATAATGACACTTTTACAATGTCTCACACAGTAGCATACGACACGAAAATGTACCTGCACAATTCTTCTCTCAGTGTTACCTTCATAAACTTAATGGCTGCACTACACAGGCTCACATTGTCAACATGGCAATATGCAACACAATCAATACATCACCTGCATATTTCTAAAGACATTTTGAGGACAACCCACCATCACTCACTCAAGACATGGGTAGTGTTTTTTTAAACTAACTGTCAAATCGTTAGTGTCATGAAGTTACCATGTTTCCTTGTTTGTGAAAGACAACAGAGTTAGTCATTTCCAAGTTGTAATTGCAAGTCAAATTGACTTAGTAATGTTTAAAACTGCAATTTCATTGGATATTAAACTAAAACTCCACAATCCTTATTTCATGTTGCACCAGCCATTGGCATTTCTATTCAATTCAGTTTCTATGGAATGCCTGTTCTATCCAGTCCAGCTCTATAGAAGCCTGTCTCCATCTTCAGTGACATCATCCAGAGGAATCCTGTGGCAGCCAATCACAGCCCTGCTTCCTCATACTGCCGTCTTCCGTCTGCTGAATGGCCTGAGATCCTCCATCCTGACAGCACCGTGAGAGGGATACCCTACACGCTCACTGTCATCATTATCTTCATCCTCATCTTTAGCACCGTCTTTATCAGCGTTATTACTCTAAATGACAGGAGCAGGTCCGATACTGACTTCAAGGTTTCTGTTTATCCGTCTATCTCAGGCAAAGAAAATTACTCTTTTGTCCACAAGCCGCAGCAGCTGGTAAATCCTCCAAATACTTACAGTAACATAATGTAATGATTAGCAGCTTGGCTTCCTGCCAAAGTGGGAGGTAGCTTACAGAATTACTTACCAAAGAAAAAAAATTGCAAGCACATGGGTTGGTGGCTGCTGGTAATTTCCCACCCTGCCTGAATGACAGATGTAAGGTCATGTAATACTGAAAAGCAACCCTAAGTGTATTTTGAGTATAATAAGCAAGTAAAAAGTAATGCTGTGTAGTGCTTACAGTGTATGCTGCCATGTTGATGTGATGTCAAATAACTGCATGTTGGAAAACGTCCCGACTTTCCGACATCTCTGGAATGCAGCATTAGTCTTAAAATTAATTCAATAAATACCCTTTTAAATACATGAATTTGCAAAACATGGTTAAGAACATAATTCTTATCCTGAGCCAAGGTATATTTGAAAACAAAATCATGACAACTGAATGATATGGACAGAATTAGTGTCTGTATTAGGATTTACACTGTGATGATTGACATTAGTGTCTGTGCTAAGCCTTAGTAAACTGTGTTGTTCATTACTACTAGTACAAATACAACTCTTCCTTAGTCAGCTGTAGTGGGTAATCATTAGTAGTTGTAGTAAACCCTGGTGACATGCATCAAAGCCCAGCGGCCATTAGGATAACCGCAAAATACATCCTGGGGTACTGCGGGCTAAAAATAAACCCGACACTACTTACAAGTGACTGTCAAGACGATGGGACATGTAGGCCTGCAGCAGCCTCACCATCATCACTGACTGTCAAACCGGTGGAAAATATAAAACTATACCAATCAACATCATCATCTTCACTGTCAATTCATCATCATCTTCACCACAATCATCCATTAACAAAACATTGGCAATTATAGACCTATAACAATCATCCCTCTGTCAGTAAAATCATCCCTCTGTCAACACTAAGGCACATGATGAAGACAAATCACTTTCATTACCAGCAGGTAATAATAACCCATGCGTCCTCTAGCCCCCTGTGTATCCACCTGCTGTCTTGTCAGTTGTCACCTCATAGTAACAATATCTGGTCAGTGCCCTATTAACGATATGTATGGTTGATATGTTACCTGGCAAAACAATATCATGTCAATGCCCTATTAACCGCTTTTCTTTTTTTTTGTCTCTATATATGTTACTATTCCTTGATTGTATGCCTTCTTATAAAGCACTTTGTAAACTTCAGATAAGCACTTGGTAAATAATGTGTATTATGATTATTAGCTAGATAGTGACTAAATGCACAAGTTACTAGGTCCTATTATTAGGCTAAAAGACATGATACAACATGTGGAGCCAATCTAAATGGATAACTTTGCAACAGCTGTGATCAAGTGTTTTTTGATGTTTTATTTACAATCATAAAACATTCCCCACACACCATGACCAACGCAGCTATGTCTGATTGCTGTGAGTCATTTGACACATGGAAACGTGAGCCACAATGTGTGACTGCTTTACCAGGCTAGCAGTTTTGGGTGCAAACTACCAGCTAAAATATCATTTGACACACGCAAACCCGGGCAATAGTTTGGTTGTTATCAGGCTAACTGATTTATTGACCTATAACGAGAAAGAAGCTCACTTGTCTCCCACATATCCTCAGACTACATCACCATTACCGTTATTAAATCCATCTGTAAGGTTTCTATGCTAAGTCGTTATTCGATTCACGTCAGGAGGTCCATTATCGGACATCATTTTACTGGCTCTGACGTACAAACCCGTGATCAACAATGTCAAAGTAGTAGTTTTCAACCATGTATGTCATTCGTTTATGCAGCCTAAGTATATTCTTCGTGTGTTGGACGATAAAACCCGCCGGGACGAAGCCCTATGCCCATAATCGGACACAGCCAATCACGGTCGCGGCTAACGGTTTAGATCCGGTATTGTTTTGACCTTTTCACGACCAATGGCATCACTTCTCCTTTTCCACATTTTTTTGTTGACAAGACGGGGATCTGTGCTATAGCATACCTGCCCGATACAGAGCTTAGAAACTGAGGAAACACAAGCAATCGCGACGGCAAATCACCTCGTCCACCGTTGGGTTATTCGGATGCGCCTGTCCGATTACGATAAGAAGAGATGATACTTACTAGGCACTCCGAAATATGACTGTATCGTTACAAAAATAGGCATGGACATAGGTAGAGCTCTTTGAAGACGGTGGGCAGATTGTTTGTGTGGGGTCGTCATACAAATTTTGCAGGAAAGGGTAAAGAAACGCATCAGACTGTGTCGTGTCCGATAATGGATGTCTCGCCGCTAGCTGTCCGATAATAGATGCATATAAGTTATAGTTACCTGCAATGGGAAAGAGGCGCTCTTGTTGCCCACATATCCCCTGACTACATGGCTCTGTATGGACAGAACACGGCATTCCATGGCGACTCCCAGCCAGCCGAGGAGAGACGCAGATAATCCGTGTTTGAACAATAATCACCACGATACAACAACCACAGAACGAAAATAAAAAAAATAGCGCTGACAGTTAGCCAGATGTAGCTAGCTAGCTAGCTAACCAGCTGTCCCCGTCGCTGTCACACGCAGGATGGCCGTGTGGGAGCGTGTGTATGGTGGTAGTGGTGATGCACAGCGAGTAAATGTGCGTGCGTGTGTGTGTGTGTGCGCGCGCCACTACACACACAGCCAAGCAACAGAATAGCAGGTAGTCCGCTTGGTAACGAGGTGTGTTGTTGTTGTCGTTAACGTTAATAATTTAGCAAACTTATCTCACGACTAGACAAGCCCATACGTTGTTCGCCCGCGAACTGAAGGACAAAACACACGCGCGCGCGCGCGCATTCATACACTGGTATTCTGCACAGGCAGTCTGTACAGCCACCTAAACCCGATGACGTCACCGGAGGGCTAGAAAGCGCATCATCACCACAGCTGGAATTGAATGAGCGAATGAATGACACATCTCTATTTGACTTTATCTTCTTCTACTTATCTCTTCTATCCTGTTCTCAATGTCTCCACTGACCTATTCTATTCTATTCTATTCTATTCTAACTGACTACTCAAATTATTCTATTCTGCCGTACTCTGTTGTATTCAAATACATCTATTGCATTCATTTAAAATCCGCTTTTGCAGGGTTTTTTTGGCAAAGGAGGAAGACTATTTTTAGCTGTCGGTAGTGCTCAGTTACAGCCAGTTGTGTGTGTGTGTGTGTGTGTGTGTGTGTGTGTGTGTGTGTGACTCACTCATCTCTATCACAGAGTCGTGACTGAGGGGAGATTTGACTTGGCGAAGACTGCCTCTGTCACCACAATAGGCAGCCAGCATGGGGGTGGGGGGGGGTAGAGAGAGAGAGAAACATAGACACGCGCAGGTACGAAACGACGAGCACGAAAAGAAAATCTGATCAAGTGAGACCGAGAGAGGCAGAGTGTGAGGCACATAAACAGACAGAGACGGAAAGAGAGGCACATGGAGTCAAACAGAGCGGAGAGATATTGCGCTGACAGTACCAGCTTCTGTTCACGAGTCCTTGAATTGTTCTACTTGACGCATTAGTCGGAGGTCACACATACAATACACCAACAGACGCACACACTGAGCATCAGAACGTGATATTATATCAGTGCTGCTTTAATTAAATAGATCGCTCTTGCTGTCATTATTGCACAGTATGAACAATATCGCTTATTACATCGTGTCACCCCAAACACAAACTTTATATGCTCCCTCTGCTCTCTCTCCTCCTCTCTTCAGTGGAGGAGATGAAGGAGAAGGTAATAGAGGAGAGGAGAGGAAAGGAAAGGAGAGAAAAAGTAGCAGTAGTCTTGGATCATTAGGAGTCCTGGTCCAGTTTGGGTTCTGGAAAACAGAGTAGAAGTAAATTACTGTACCTTTGGGAACTTATTTAGTTTCATTTTTCTGAGTAACTATAGATTGATCGGTAAGTACTACACAACGTCGGGTATACAGACAGTAGGAGCTGTCTCACTGCTCCCCCTTCATCCCTCTGCCTGTCTCCCTCTCACCGGTGAAGGTGAACTGAGGGAAGCTGCTCAGGTCTCCTCCTCCATACAGTCTCTGGAGTTTGGCTTTCTCCTCCGATAGGCGCTTCTCATAGTCTGGTCCCGCCTCTACTGCTCCTCCAGGAGACCTTATAGGAGGAGAGGTGACAGGAGGAGAGGGAGGGAGAGAGGAGAGGAGATGGGAGGAGAGGAGAGGAGACAGGAGGAGAAAGGAGAGAGGAGAGGAGACAGGTGGAGAGAGGAGAGGGAAGGAGAGAGGGGAGGAGACACAAAGAGAGAGGAGAGGGGAGGAGACACAAAGAGAGAGGAGAGGGAAGGAGAGAGGGGAGGAGACAAAGAGAGAGGAGAGGGAAGGAGAGGAGAGGAGACCGGAGGAGAAAGGACAGGGGAGGAGACAGGTGGAGAGAGGAAAGGGAAGGAGAGGGAAGGAGAGAGGAGAGGGAGAGATGGGAAGAGAGGAGAGGAGACAGGAGGAAAAAGGAGAGGGGAGGAGACAGGTGGAGAGAGGAAAGGGAAGGAGAGAGGAGAGAGAGAGATGGGAAGAGAGGAGAGGAGACAGGAGGAGAAAGGAGAGGGGAGGAGACAGGTGGAGAGAGGAAAGGGAAGGAGAGGGAAGGAGAGAGGAGAGGAGACAGGAAGAGAGAGGAGCGGGAATGAGAGAGGAGACGAGAAGGGAGGAGAGGAGAGGAGAGGAAAATCGTGTTACTGCGAACCATGTAAAAGTAATTGTAATACTCCCAGTAATCAAGGTACTGATGTGTACATGTACTCGTGTGGGTCTCCTAGTATTCCCACTGAACATAATCTGAAAACTACCTGCGCTCGTTGTTATATTCCCTGATCTTCTCCAGGAAGAGTCTCTGGACGGGATCCAAACCTGACGGGCACAACACATTACTGTTAATACAACCTGTGTGTGTGTGTGTGTGTGTGTGTGTGTGTGTGTGTGTGTGTGGTTGTGTGTGTGTTCTTGTACCTCCATAAATCCCCAAGGCCTCACTTTCTTCTTCTTCTTCTTCTCCGTCTGTCCCCACCTCCTGTCGTCTCCCAGCAGCAGGAGCAGCAGGAGGTGACCCCGTTCCCTCCTCCTCCTCCTCCTGTCCCGTCACCTCCTCCAGAGCAGAAGGAGGAGCAGCCGGGTGAGGAGTAGTAGTAGTTGCTGAGGAAATATCTGCCTCGGAGAATACTTCCTGCTCCGTTTGTGTCTCCTCAGTCTCGGTTTCAGTTTCTATTTCCCAAGTCTCCACCAGAGCCTCGATCTCGGACGGCGCGAGCGACTCTGAAGTCAGAGCTTCGTTTACGACGATCTCCTCGCCGCCTTTCTCCTCGCCACCAACAGGGGTCGCCTTTGCACCCTTTCCGTCCAAAACACCTTCTCCTACTACAACCTCCCGACCAATCAGATCCTCTGTCACAACCGCTGCATGACCAGGAGCAGGGAAGAGCAGTTCTTCCATCAGTACGTCTGTTTCAGCCCGTAGAGCTTCAGACAGACAGCTGGCATCAGGCAGAGACTCAACAGTTAGAGCCTCCTCCTCCTCCTCCTCCTCCTCCTCCCTCTTCTCCTCACTACCGTCCTCTCTCACCCTCCTCTCCTCTCCCATCCTCTCCTCTTTGGAAAGCATTTCAGCTTCTTCCTCCAGCTGAGCCGTGGTTTCAGCCAGAGCTTCACTCTCCGCGACGGCCTCAGCTTCAGCCAGCATCACCGACTCGAGGGTCACGGCCTCCGAGACACGCCCCCTCTCCTCTCCACCAATCGCAGACTCTCCAGCTGCTTCCTGACCAATCGGTTTCTCTGCTATTACCACCTCCTCCTCCTCCTCCACCCTCCACATAGCGTCTCTTCCGGCTCCCATGGGTGGACCAGGGGTCTGTATGTAGAGGTGAAGCTGGCTCAGGAGCAGAACAGAGAAGCTCTTCCATTAAAATGTCCGTTTCATCTTGGGAGGGAGATTCTCTTTCAGAAAGGATTCCAGTTGAATTATTTTCCACTTTATCATCTAGTGTGGCTTTAGTCTGAAGGAGGGCGTCCACCCTCAACGCCTCCTCGCCAGACACCTCCTCTCCTGCTCTGTCCTCCTCCTCGGCTCTACTCTCTCCTCCCCTCCCAGCAACAGTCCCCGAGGATAAAATAGATTCTACTGTAGCTTCTGTTTTGGCTTCTACTGATATGGCTGTAGATTCTATTGTGTTTGTTTCGATTGTTCCCTGTGAGAGGACGTCGGCTCCTGAGTCTGTAGCTTTGGCTTCTACTGATATGGCTGTAGATTCTATTGTGTTTGTTTCGATTGTTCCCTGTGAGAGGACGTCGGCTCCTGAGTCTGTAGCTTTGGGTTCTACTGATATGGCTGTAGATTCTATTGTGTCTGTTTCGATTGTTCCCTGTGAGAGGACGTCGGCTCCTGAGTCTGTAGCTTTGGCTTCTACTGATATGGCTGTAGATTCTATTGTGTCTGTTTCGATTGTTCCCTGCGAGAGGATGTTGGCTCCCGAGTCTGTAGCTTTGGGTTCTACTGATACGGCTGTAGATTCTATTGTGTTTGTTTCGATTGTTCCCTGCGAGAGGACGTCGGCTCCTGAGTCTGTAGCTTTGGCTTCTACTGATATGGCTGTAGATTCTATTGTGTTTGTTTCGATTGTTCCCTGCGAGAGGACGTCGGCTCCCGAGTCTGTAGCTTTGGGTTCTACTGATACGGCTGTAGATTCTATTGTGTTTGTTTCGATTGTTCCCTGCGAGAGGACGTCGGCTCCTGAGTCTGTAGCTTTGGGTTCTACTGATACGGCTGTAGATTCTATTGTGTTTGTTTCGATTGTTCCCTGTGAGAGGATGTTGGCTCCTGAGTCTGTAGCTTTGGGTTCTACTGATACGGCTGTAGATTCTATTGTGTTTGTTTCGATTGTTCCCTGCGAGAGGACGTCGGCTCCTGAGTCTGTAGCTTTGGGTTCTACTGATACGGCTGTAGATTCTATTGTGTTTGTTTCGATTGTTCCCTGTGAGAGGATGTTGGCTCCTGAGTCTGTAGCTTTGGGTTCTACTGATACGGCTGTAGATTCTATTGTGTTTGTTTCGATTGTTCCCTGTGAGAGGACGTTGGCTCCTGAGTCTGTAGCTTTGGGTTCTACTGATATGGCTGTAGATTCTATTGTGTTTGTTTCGATTGTTCCCTGCGAGAGGACGTCGGCTCCCGAGTCTGTAGCTTTGGCTTCTACTGATATGGCTGTAGATTCTATTGTGTTTGTTTCGATTGTTCCCTGCGAGAGGACGTTGGCTCCTGAGTCTGTAGCTTTGGCTTCTACTGCTTGAGTTGCTGTATCGACTGCAGCCTCTACTGTAGGCTCTACTGCACCTTCGACAGAGGCAGCTTCTAATGTTTCCAGAGGAGAGGGTCTTGCATCTACTGTTGGTTCTATTGTGTTCTCTACTGGGAAAGCAGTACAGGCAGGATTGGAGATGGGAGCTGCGACATTTTCTACTAAGGGTTCTACTGTGGCAGCTGTAAATTCTAGTGTTTCTACAGTGAGCGGTACAGGGGCAGCAGTGAGTTTTCCTGACCCAGTAGTCTCTACTTTGGCTTCTATTGTTTCTGTTGAGGTGACTTGTGTCATCATGTCAGAAACAATAAAAGGTGGAGGAGGCTGTGAAGTGGTTTTGGAGGGTGGTGAACTCTGGGTAGAAACACCAACGGCAGATTTTGGGACCGCGGGGGATGGTGATTTTACTGATACATTAATAGGTGGAGGAGATATCGGTGACGTTTTAAAAGGAGGTGTAGTCTTGGGGGAAACAGACTTAGTATTGGAGGAGGGGGAAGAGGTTGAGGCGGTGGTCTTTATGGAGGAGGTGGCAGGAGGCCTGGTGGAGGCTTGAGGAGGAGAGGGGGAGGAAGAGGAAAGACAAAGTAAAGGAGAGGGGGAGAAGAAGTGAAACCATTCAGCAGCAGAAGCAGCAGTAGAACAGATCAGATTCAATTAGTTAACAATCAATCAATTTGTCTGGTAGAAATAGTTTCCTCCAGCTAATTTAAGAGTTTTTTGATCCATAGTAGTTTATAATAGTTTGTGCTTTACCTTTATAGTCTACATGGATATTATAACCTTGTCTGTAAAAGTCCATTTAGCACCAGAGGATAGCTGCAGTAATTCAGGGTGTCCAACAAGCCTGAACCCATCGGGATGGTTAAGCTCATGTACGGTATGTCTTTTGCTTTCTAGGAACCACCTGCCGAAAAACAGTTTTTTCCCATGGAAATTCAAAACCAGAGAAAATGACTGACGCCTGCCCTGCCGTGAATCTGGATATGCTATATCAGATGCAAAGAAACCCGCAAAGAAAGATTTCCCTTTGATACCAGACAACACTTCTGCACAACAGACTGTATGTGCTGACCTCTACCAGCAGAGGGCGCTGTGTCACGTCTCCTCTGGGAGAAGAGCTGCTCCAGGAGTTTAGCGATGTCCACAGCTGGCTTGGGTTTGGCTTTTTCTGGCAGGAACAGAATAAAATAGTTAAAATGCATACGAATAATAGAATAGAATAGAATAGAATAGAATAGAATAGAAGCCTGTAATGTTTGGAGAGTGGTGACCAGTGGCTATGAGGGATAAAGGGGCAGCAGGTTGGCAAAGTGAGTCGTGAAATCATCCTTCAACTAGAGAGCCTGGGTTCAAGACACTGCTGAAGTGTCCTTGAGCAAGACCTTGAATCCCTACCAGTTCCAGGGTTGCCGTTCTGCACCTGACCTCTGACCTCTAACCTTTGACCTCCATTAAGGGAGACAAGTGATAAGAGAATTTCCCTTCAGGGATAAAAAAAAAAAAAAAAAAGAGATGATTTTAAAAGATTTAAGATTTAAAAGATCATTTCATAGAATGCCAATCATGGCACCACATAGAAACCAACCATTTGTTTTGTCAAGGAGGAAGAGGTGATGGTTTTTGTTTCGTTGTCACTCTTCCAACATGGTGGCGTGTCCCTTCTAACCATTTAGTAACCACTCGCCAAACATTCGCTTTCCGTAACAAGCCTCTGGAAGGGAATACAACAATAATTACTGGATATTAATTGTACAGCACAAAAAATATACAATCCACTAGATGATTAGGACCGTGAGACAGCGACTGATGGAAAAAGGTGTATATGTCTCACTGATGTGTGTTAGCCGTGGTTGTTTTCTGGGGTCGGGTGGTTTGGAGCAGAGCAGAGCCGTCTGAGGTTTCCATACCAGTCTACACACCTCCTTGGGAATACACTGGATACACACAGACACACACAGCATAGAGTTACATTACAGACAGACAGACATTACAACATACCACACATCTTTCATCTCTGAGTGCAATATTTCAATTTAAAAAAAATATACACAAAGCCAACTGGAATAGACATTACATTTCTATAGTGTTATTTTTTTCAACCAAGACTTAAGTTACTGTGCTTTCGAAATCCCATCAATTTGTTTTGATTTTGAGCAGCTATCAATCATTTTGTAGGAGTATTACTTTTTTCATATGGTGGATTTATCATTTTAGAATGAACCGCTTTAAATATACAGTGGATTTTAAATGGGTTTCATGGGCCCTGGGGTCATTAAAGTCACAGTTATGATATTTTCATACTCTATAGATTAGTTGATGTTCTTAACCAGAGTAGCTTCCAATGATTAAGAGTAAATTTAAGTCCAGAGATATATATACATATATATGTATATATTTGATATAAATACATAGGTAGCTGAAATAATTCATATCTAGTTGGATTCATAATTGAAAATAGAGGTTTCAAGAAAACAAATGAGTAATACTGTTAAAAAGAGATATGGATATGTAGACAGACAGACAGTCAGTCAGACAGACAGACACTCAGTACCCGAGACAGACTGTACTCAAGTCCATTACTTACTTTAAAGCATAATCCTGTTCCTCCTCTGAGCAGGGCAGCAGCCATGACTGTCTGAGTATAAACTATACAATAAAAACAGACAGACGTGAGCCAGGTGTCTGCTTTTCCTGAGCAGGAATGAAGTCTGTGGTAACTCTATTAGTACAATATTAGTAGAGTATGTCCAGTCGGGCTGGAAGAGTACTAAATGTCCCGAATCAAACTATTCTCCACCATGACAGTTTTGTTCTGCTCACTAAGAATAGATCAGGGAAAAATTTTCAAAAACAATACATGGCAATAAATACTGACAAACAGTTTACTAACTCTAACTCTGCGATTTAAGGACTCTACCAACGACGCTCTGCACGATTTAAAGCGACAACGAGCAACCAAAGCCATGCATCTCAGTCGATGTAAACAGTGGGCTACATACTGATTTTGGTTGGTTTGATTTTTGTGCGATATGATTTAGTTTAGTTGAGCTGTCCTGCGTATTTCTGTAGCCTGCCCTAGTTACATAAAGCTCTGTCCTTAAGCCTCACAGAACAGTGTCAAACCTGCCAGAATACCAAAATAATATTTCCGGTTGGGAGTATCAAAATAAAACCCGTAATGACAAACGCGTTACAAAGTTTGCTGAATAAGCGCAAATGTGAAAAGAAGAAACATATTTGATTAGATGCAGATTGGAGTTTTAGTTTAGAGCTGCTTCACGATCTTAGATGGTCAGCAGGCCAACTAACTACCTTACTTAGAAAGCTATACGCAAGTATGGGTAGTTTTAACTTGGAATGTCAGTGATACTAACTAGCTAAACTTAGTATAGCTTTTTTTTTCTTTCGAAAAAACTTTATTGACACAAAGTCATAAAATACATACACTGTTTAAAGTCATAAAAACATACACATCTTCAGCAAAAAAAACAATCAAATAAATAAAACAGTCAAATAAGTATCAACAATCTGTAAAACCATATTCTTCTGTTTAAAACAAAAGCACTGTTTAAAAACGGCTTACAGATAAAAGACATTGTTCTATTAAAAGATCGTAATGGTCATGTATATAAAACAATCAAATAAATAAAACAGTCAAATGAATATCAACAATCTGTAAAACCATATCCTTCTGTTTAAAACAAAAGCATTGTTTAAAAATGGCTTACAGATAAAAGACATTGTTTTATTAAAAGATTGTGATGGTACTGTGTATGTCAGTGTAAGTGTATTCAAAGTGGCATTTAAAAAGGAGTGCATTGTGCATTCATTAAAACACAACAAAACACATGATAAAAAGCTCTCTTCAATGCTTGGTGCAGGAGCGGGGTGAGTCCCTAGCAAGGCTAAACTTATCCCGCACTCCCGAACAGATTTGGTCTCTCGGGACCTGTTCCTGGTGCTCAGAGGAGACCCTCGCCCTTCTGCTCCTTCCCACCTGCCTCACCCAGAGATCCAGGCCTTGACCTCCTTGACCCTTTGTGTGTGGGCTCCGACTCCCTCATCCAAATGGGCACAGAGGTGATTCTTAAACTTAGTATAGCTAGGTTTTCTTCAGGTAGTAGGGCTAGGCTTCATAATATTAGCTTCCTCCTCTTTTTCACTGGGCTTCAGTCTGATGTTGCTTAGGCAGAAAAACGGATTAATTGGGATTTCATTTAATGCAGTAACTTCAACTTCAAGCTGACAAGTCTGCTTTTATTGTGAAGTTTATTGCTAACTTCTGTTTTTATTGTGTCTTAAACTGTCGGTCTTGACTCAAGTGAAGCAGACAACGCCCCCTTTAAAAACATCACCGCATGTGCAAACACAACACAGAACTGGAGCAAATAGAAAGGGAGCTCCCATTCATATCAACAGGGATATCATTCATGCTGAGAGGATGGACTAGAGTAAATACAAATAAAATAATACACCAGAAAAACCAATACACAGACAACTATAGTCTTGGTCCAACTGAAGTTTATTCTGAACACTGAAAGACAACAACGTACATCTTCTACAGTGATAATTAACAGCAGGCTGTCTCTATCGCCCCATAGCGCTCATATATTAACTCTCAGATAGCAGTAGTATTATTCACAACCTGGAAGGTAGACAGTAAGAACGGATTTAAACTGGTTTAGGATAGTTTTAGTACAGTGGGGGGAGGTATACTGGTGAACAGTATTGGTGGGGACAGATTTCAATTTAGGGAAGCGCACGCACACACACACACACACACACACACACAGGCGGAGACACACCCCTTCCTCCATGGTCAAGCTACTGTGACTGACTGAGTCTTTTGCTGAATTTTGATTGGACAGTGGGTGGTCACTTCCTGTAACCATGCAATTAAAATAGACCAGCTAACCACATATCTAACTAAATTAACTAACTGGCCAAGTGGCTAACTAACTAAGCAACTAACGTGTCCACACTTCTGACCAGCTAACCAAGCGCCATCATTATTTGCCTGTCTTGCTAGCTAGGCTAATGTAGCAGCCTTTAGCTAGCCTGATAAACATTGTGTCCTGTCCTGTCCTGTCCTGGTCTCCAATATCTGGGCTCAATATCAGTATCAGTATCACCGTCTGTTTTAAAAAGTGCTGGAAGTGCCAGTAAAATCATTCTGGAGTTTTTCCACAGGGACAGTTTGGGGGGAAATAGCGTGAATCCTATTGGGAGTGGTGGTCACTGGACAGCTCCACAGCAGCTACACAACAACAGAGTTCAGATGTGTAACGGAAATCACTTTAAAATTCGACTCCGTGTCCAACATCGGAAAATAAAACACTTTTAAGACATTCGTTTTCATTACAGTACTTCTAGCTGCCACACCTGGTCCCTGGACGTAAATATTTCAGCATCATTATTATCATCAGCATTATTATTATTATTGTCATATAATTGATGTTTGTGAAAGGGAAACCCTGACCTGTAGTCTGTAACGTGTCTACACTGGACACTTGTCATATTACAGGGAAAAGTCTTCTAACTTTTTCAGCTAACCCTAAAACAGACTATTAGCATTGTTAGCATCTCTCATCTGCTGCAGTAATATAACAAGTATCCAGTATAGGGCAATAGACTAAGATTCAAAATGTCAGGATCCCTTTACATGCAGTACCTGAAGACTGGTCGTCCTAACAGTTGATAAGACTCTTAAATTAAGACTTTTTAAGAAAAAATACACCAAACTGTACCTTTATTTAGCCTGTCCCACCTTGGCACACGCGCGCACACACACACACACGCGCACACACACACACACACACACATACACACACACCTGCACGCACACCCACATACAGGGGGTTGGGTTTGGTGGGTAGAGGAGAGAAGGGGAATGGGATTGTCACTGGAGTATCTGTGATACTGTCTGATGAAGCAGAGGGAGAGAAAACAGTAAGACCGGATTGGACGAGAGAGGACTGGACTGGACTGAACTAAATAGTGAATTAGACCAGACTCAGGGAGGATTGGACCACACTGGACCGGACTAGATTGGATCGGATTGGATTACACAGGAGTGGAATTGGTATTCACCATTGGGAGTTGGTGCACACTTACTTAACACAGTCCATTAGCTAACTAACTAGCCAGCTAGCGAGTGAACTGCTTCTTTTTAAAGGGTGTCTGCATGTTTTATTTCGGTAAATCTAAGACCTTTTTAATTCCAGTTGGATCGAAATGTAAAACCAATTGAACCCCTGAAATTAACGTGAAAATAATCAGAGGACAGTTCTGTACGACTGGGCTGATATCTCACTAGAAAAGCAGCATAGCAAGAAACTGCAACCATTTAAAGACCTCTGAAACTGAATTTAAGACTTAAGGGATTGTATTTAACAGTATTGAAGGACTTTGAGAACTTAGCAAATCAAAGATTTTAACACTCAGGACATGCACACACCCTGTTTTAAGTAGGCATTAATCTAAAACAGCTGATATTGTGATATG
This sequence comes from Hoplostethus mediterraneus, assembly GCA_034670385.1. Taxonomy (NCBI): domain Eukaryota; kingdom Metazoa; phylum Chordata; class Actinopteri; order Trachichthyiformes; family Trachichthyidae; genus Hoplostethus; species Hoplostethus mediterraneus. The sequence continues at coordinate 1,434,239 of JAXDDW010000001.1, read as the reverse complement.
GTGCAGAACTTGAAAATCTGGTGAAGACTGGTGAAAACTGTATAGCTGGGTTCAGCAGAATGTACCGATACTAGCCAGACGTTCTCTTTTCAAACACCACGCTATGAACGCCCTGTTATAGGTGTGGAACTGAATCATCCCAGACTAGACTAGACTAAGGGAACCCAGACCGGTCTAGGTGTCCAATCCAGTCTAATCCAGTCCAGCTGAGTCCAGAAGTCTGGTCAAAAACGCATATGGCTCTTCAAACAGATGTAGATCCACTTCAGTCCAGTCCAGTGAAAAACCCAGTCCAGGTTTTACGGTTCTTCAAACAGCTGGAGGTCCAGCCTGACGACGATCTCCCCCGTCGGAACCTCGTGGAGCAGCAACCGCTTTGTGATTGGTCCTTTAGAACCCTGGTCCTTCTTTATTTCAGCCAATCGGATCTCCGTCCTGCCGAGGAAGTCTGGGGAGTCGGAGAGTGTGTGTGTGTTTAATGAAAAAACTAAACGCCTTTCATCCCCACTTGGAGGTAATCAAAATGGAAATCCTTTAGCTGTGTATGTGTACTGACCGTCAGGTGAGAACTGGTCTCGTTCAAACACAGTGACACAGAGGACGTCCTGCTCCAGGTCCTTGATGAAGAACTGACAGTTGGAGTTCCACTTGGGATTCAGCGTGTCCTGAAGAGACGGAGACAACAGCAACATATTGGAATGATATGATACATATAATAATTCAATTAAAAATTATAGTTAGAATTGCTTTATCTCTGATGCCAAATCAAAGTCTGATAGAGGGAAATAGTTCTGCTTATTCAATGACAAATCATCACTATCAGCCGATGGATAGGTGCGTTACTTGTGCTCATCCAAAAAAAAACAATAGTCATGTAGAGATATAAAACACAAAACATTTTTTTAAATAAAAAAAAGAAGGAAAAAAAAGGCAATATATGTAGTGTTTTAATGTGGCACTTTAAAGTGGCACTAAGCATTTCCTTGGACAAATCTGATTTGTCAGTTCAAAGTTATAGTGGACCGACAATCAATCAGAATATAGTATTTAATCCGACTTTTGCCGTTAAAAATGAACTTTTTCATTCATTTCAACTTAAAACATGATAATTAAAACAGAAAATATGATTGCTCTCTATTCTTCAGACTGGCTGCACAACAGCCTAATTAATCCGGCCCAGAAATGTTATAATAGATTGGAGTGATGGGAAGAAAAGCATTCACACACCATCTATCACCACCATTCTCTATCATCAAACAAAGTCTCTCATGTAACATCACAGGGGAAACTGAGAAATGGTAGAAGAAGAACAACAATACAAACAACCCCCAGTGAAACGTCCTGCAAGGGCTTCAAATAAGAATAACCATAATGATACCTGTAATGTTTTAGTGATATGGCACTGGGAACCCATGGTCACCTCGCAGTACGGGTTACTCTTCCCTGGAAATATGGTTCAATAGTTAGTTAGTTATCTGGGCTGAAAGGTACTAAACAGACAGCAGTACTTTTGGTTACGTATGTAACCTCTGTTCTCTGAAGGAGACATCTCTCATGGGACACACCCGGTTACCACAATATCACACGAGATGTATGAGTAACAGACTGACTAGAGATGTTAGTTAGTTATGTAACCTCTGTTCTCTGAGGAGAAGGTGATGGAAGAAACAGCCTGAATTCAGTGGAACGAGGATTTGGGGCTTTTGTAGGTGCGTATAAAGCCGTGGGGTTGGGCGTCT
>JAXDDW010000001.1:1360000-1427500 GCA_034670385.1 Hoplostethus mediterraneus | reverse complement strand
CATTCCTTTGTGTATCCGTCTAGGCACGCATTTCATGAAGTTGCTCATTCATTCTTTCATTCATTCATTCTTTCATTCATTCTTTCTTTCATTCATTCATTCATTCATTCACTCAGTGAGTCAGTCACTCACACATGACACCAAGTGCAGTCTGGTTACATTTGGCTTGGCTGTTTATCCATCCGTCCATTAGAGTTGCTATTATATTCATATGAAGCATCAATCATTATCATTCATTAGTTGAAGCATAGAACAAACAGAGCTTTTGTTTAAACACACCAGACCAGACCAGAGCCATACTTTACACCAGTGTTGAGGGAAAGTGAGTTTCATTCTCCATTGTCGTAGAACTCAGGCAAAGTGCCACTTCCTCTTGCACCATTTTGTGTCCCCAAATGATTTAAACTAAAAGCTTAGGAGGGACACAAACTGGGTACAGACAGGGAGCTGTGGCATCTAGTAACAGACAAGGCTACCTCTAGCTAGGTTAGCCAGACTCATATCAACCCAACTGGTGTCCAGCATGGCTCTGGCCTAGGTGGTTCTATGTTCTAGTCTAAAACAGCTTGCTCTGACTGTAAGGAGTCTAGACCAGGGGTTCCCAAACCGTCTCAGTCCAGGATGCCGACTTGACAACCTTAATCTCTCACCCTGGAACCAAGCCTCATTAAAACCTACTAGTACTCTTGTCCCGTGGGGACCCATCAGAAACAGCCCTGTGACCCATTTTGGGCCTCAAGCCGCAGGTTGTTTAGGAACCAATAGACTAGACATACTGACCAATCAGAGAGCTTTACCTCCAATACTGATACACTGAGGAGCCAATGGGATCCAAGCAGGTTAATAATATTTCTATTGCTTGTTGTATAAAAAGTTGCGTAGTTCAATAATAATCATTTCATTCATCGTTTGTGTTTCTGAGGGTAAACATTAAAATCACAATACTGTCATCTGGAAGAAAAAAAAAACACAATAAAATACAAATCTGATATGGCAACAACTATAATACTAGTCTGTTGCTATGGGAACGGATATGAGGGCGGTTCTGTTGCTACGGAAAATGGCAAAGATACACCGGGGTGTACATTACCATGGTAACCATTACCATAGATTGTTGTGTCGTCTGTCTCTCTGTATGTACGTTCTTCTACCAGTCTGTTAGTCTGCATCTGCCTTTGTCAATCCCTCGTCCCGGGACACTTGCTGGTAAATCAGTGATATGATATGATAGTTAAAGGGCTGAGTACAGTTCAGTAAAGTGTGGTTCTTGTATATGGGCTGCTTTAGCTGATGCCATTTTGCGTGAGTGGATATAACTGAATGTTTACGAGGGGGGACAAAAAAAACTGCAGCTCCAAAATGGGAGCAATTAATTCAAAGTAACGGATCGGGCTCTGGATCTATACCATGTTGCTGTCTCGTCCTTTTTTTCCATCCTAAGTCCAAGTATGTGTGATGTAACTGTCCATTCCTGGGTATTTTCAGTGTGCGTCTCAGTGTGGATGTCACTGTCTTGTCCTTGGTTTTTAGTACTAGTTTCGAACTTCACAGATCATTGTCCCTTGCTAAATTTTCAGTAGGGGTGGAACAATTTGTTGTGCATAAAACACACATAAAATCTAGCTACTGTTATTCAGTTTCAATAAGTTCACTTATTAAAATTTGATAATGGTTTCTGTCAGGGAGACATAAAAAATTGTGCGCACTTTTAAATTTAGTTGTTGGTGAAAATCTCATCAACTGAAGGGCTTAGAAAAAGGTAACTTGATGTAGCTACTCCAGTGAAAATCCGTGTCAGGATTTCATGCAGGTATCAGTAGCCAACGTGTATGGAGGTTAGGTAATATTTCTACTCGTTTATGATACCAAGCAATACATTTCATCAGGGGTGAAAAAAAAAAGATCAATCTGTTTAGTCGACTGTTAGTTCATGTGCTTGTTCAATAATCTCTATTCCCAGAACTTTCTGGAGACTGAGATGGCATGTCAGAATAAAAAAAGCTAGCAAAGAAGTTAAATGATTAATTGGCTTCAATGGTTCAGTAGCATACATATATTATACATAACGTATACCTAGAGGTGTATTACATTGAGTATGTTTACATGCACATTAATAATTTGATCTTAACCTAAGGAAATACTATAAAACATATGTATATTATATATCATAATATTATTATTATATATTATTTATATTGATATTAAAATTGTCATGAAAATACATTTATCCAGTTATCTTAATCGGGGAAAGTTCATAATAGAGTAAGCATAACCCGGTTCACACACCGATATTCTGCTGACTCTTTCCATTCATTAGGACAGTGCATGTCGGTCACCAGCCGCAGTAACCTGGATATTGTATTAACAAATCAAACAATGTGGAGCAGTGCAATGGCGAGTAGTAGACCTATAAAATAATATAATAATTCCATATAAACCAAAAAAATTGCGTTACTTGGAACCATGTAAATGTAATGGAAATACTGCCTTAAGCTGATTAATCCCAGTAGCCGGGGTATTAGCATGCATGTAAACATACTCCTTGTGAGAAATTCAGTTAAAGCTCAATTTTCTTGACAATTTCACCTGGTTTATGAAAATAATGAGACACCACCCACAAGCAGTTTAGTTATTAAACTCTGAGTTGGTTTTTTGACATATTGCTCCACCCCTACGTTTTAGTACCAAGTCTGTGTCTGTATGATGCCATTGACCTGTCCTAGTCGTTTTTAAAATCTAGCCCTTAACAGTGTGACGGCGTCTCACATCATAGCAACAGACAAAACAATTAACATGTAAACAAAAACAACAATAGAACATAAAACAGTTCAATTAAAGTTAATACATACTCAGAGTAATAAACTACTATGGATGAAAACATTAGCACTGTGTCTGAGTGTGAGAGAGGCGTGTGTGATTCATTCACACTGTTAAAAGTCATGTACATACTCTCTGTACCATGTTGCACATTTTTTTTGTGTCCAGTGTGTGTGTGTGTGTGTGTGTGTGTGTGTTATTTGGTTAGCTGGTATGCTAAGCACTTATAGCATGGCTTTTTTTTATTGTTTTTGCCCTGAGCTACAGGCTGAGTCACATTCCAACCGCTCGCTCCCTTCCTTGCCTCCTCGTCTCTCCTCCTTCCCGGCTATGAAAGACACTAGGAGAAACTAGTGATCTCTAGGAAACACTGAGGGGAAGAGCACTCTGGATTGCAACTTAGCCCTCAGCTGCTGTGGGACACATCTCAATACTGCTTTACTTCCTCTCCTCTCCTCTCTTTGTCTCCTTTTGACTCCTCTAGGCTTCAGTCCTTCACAGCTTAGCAGGGGAGAGGAGCAGAGGAGAAAGGAAGAGGGCAGAGGTGGAGAGGAAACAGGAGGAGGGAAGAGGACAGGAGGAGAGGAGAGAAGAACAGAGCAGAGCAGAGCAGTCTTTGGCATTGAGACTTGTCCTCCAGCAGACAGTGGTGGAGAGGAGAGGAGAGGAGAGAAAAAAAAGACTCTTAACATTGAGACTTGTCCTCCAGCAGATAGTGGGTCTTTCTGTGAAGCTGTGGGAGGGGAGGGGTTAGTGGGGGGATTGAGGTGGAGCCAGTGCTTTGACTGACAGGCGAATGAAGCTGCTGAACCAATGGGAGCAGGGTTAGAGGGAAGGGGAGGGGTTGAGCTAGTGATTCTATGACAGGATCTCCCAGAAAGCCACAAAATGACCCACTATCCACTTTACCACGCTAGGATAGGGCGGTGGTGTGTGTGTGGATGTGTGTGTGGCTATGTAGATGTGTTAGTGTGTGTGTGTGTGTGTGTGTGTGTGTGTGTGTGTACAGTCATTGTGTTCCAGTAAAACAACTGCATGTTAAATCAGTCCAATCTGTGAGAAAGGAGCTCAATAGTCTCATCTCCTCTTTTCCTCTCCTTCAAACTCCTCCCCTCCTCCCCTTCTTCCTTCCTCCCTTCCTTATCTAAAATCTGGAAGGATGAAACCTTCCAGTTGTTAAAACAGTGAGAGAACAAGAGAGGAGGAGAGAGGAAAAAAGAGGAGAGGAGAAGAAAGGCCAAGTGAAGAGAGGAGGGGAGGACATAAGAGGAGTAATGACTATTGCTCTCCCTCCTGTTGAACAGTGCTGTTTGGAGCCAGAGCCTTAGATATACAGAGTTTGGCCATGTCCAGTCAGAGCCATGCATAGACAGAGTTTGGCCATCATTGGGCCTTTAATATTACAGTCTGTCTGTCTGTCTGTCTGTCTCTCTGGCTTCTATTGGTGGAGAGTCGCCATTTCCTGGTCATGTGACCTCTTGCTGCTGTCCCATTGGTTGAGTGGCCTAGTGGGCGTGGCCTAGTGGGTCTCTTTGAGGGCTTTGAGGAGAGGGGGGTTCTGGGTAATGATATGATCCTAGAGAGAGGACGACAACAACAACATCAACAAAAACAACTAAACAAAAACAACAACAACAACAACCAATCGGGTGCTAGGTGGGTGGAGCGTGCAGCAGGACAAAAAGTGTGGAGGTGTGGTCTGACCTAGCATAGAATTAGAGGCTCTAGAGCGGGTAACACAACAGCAGGCAGTACACATTTCACTTAATATCACCAATGTGGCCAATGTGTCCTTATTGATCACAGGTTTCAAAAGTGCACGGCTGAACGCAGCCTGTGAGCGGCAGGCCGACTACCAAAGACTGATTATCCAGTGATCAATTAGACGCACTGAAGCAAAGTCAGACTGCAGCTCTCAGCAGTATAGATCCATACTGAGATTAAAACATGCTGATCCGCCACTCACTGTCTTCCATCCAAAGCACTTAGACAAAAATGTATTTATTCTTTATCTACTCCACATCTAAATCCAGTTTGTATGGCTTTGTTACCGGTGGCTCTCCGCTCTAGAAACTCAAAGTCTATGGTGGATCATGCTGACAGGGACACATGCAGGAAGAGGGGCACACATACACACAGATGCATGCATACACACACGCATGCCCATACAAACACACACACACACACACACACACACACACCACCCAGAGGTGATGTATGATTGGGAGGTTATCAAAGAGGCCCGTAGGAGTGTAAAGGTGAAGGGTAATAGGTCAAACCAACCCAGGGTCAAAGGTTGAGAGAGGGACAGCATCTCCACACCTGGCTCTGATGAGTATGTGTGTGTGTGTGTGTGTGAGAGGGAGAGTGCGCGTGTGTGTGTATACACAGTGTGTGTGTGTGTGTGTGTGTGTGTGTGTGTGCGCCCACTGTGTGGCTATCTGTGTCTGTAACACTAGTATGTATCCACACTGTGAGCATGTAACAATGTGTCTTAATATATGTGTTCTGAGGTTGGTGTATACACTAATGCTGTGTGTGTGTGTGTGTGTGTGTGTGTGTGTGTGTGTGTGTGTGTGTGTGTGTGTACACTCACACTGCGTGCTTGGGTCGGTATCTGTGGTGAGCTTGACGTAGTTGCTTGGGAACAGCCCCTCCCTCCCGTTGAGCTCTCCTTTCCACCAATCACAGTCGTCCTTGCTCATCACTGTGATCACCTGACCTTTCAGGAAGGCCAACTCGTCGTCGTTCTGGGCGACATAGTCATACATGCCAATCACCTGACACAGCGCTAGGGAGAGAAAGACAGATAGATGAGAGACCGAGGCGGTTGGCCAAGTGCACCAAAGTCGTATATGGCTATCACAGGGCAAAGATCAATTCCCCCTTACTAAAAACAATTTCTTGCATTATTATTATTTTTTTCCTGGTTCAAACTGGTCTTGAGCAGTGCCCCTATTAGTGGTATCAGCTGTACAAATTTCAAGGTTTCTGCAAGTTTCATCAAGTAAGATGTAAAAAATTGTAAGAAGTTTAGGGTTGCTTCTCTAAAAAAGGTGAAAAAATGACTGCTTCCTCCCAAAATCACTTTCAAAGATTTCCGAAAAATGGGCTGGTACAATGATGTTCTTGGTAAGCATGTATGTGGTGTGGTGCTTCCGTGTGTGTGTGTGTGTGTGTGTGTGTGTACCTGTGCTAGAAGGGACCAATTTAGGAGGGATGGGCTCTGTGGGCGTGGTCTTACTGGTGCTGGGGCTGAGCAGCTTGACGTAATTGGCCGGAAACCAGCCAATCTGCCGCTTTTTCCCCCGGGCCTGGACCAATCAGAACACAGCGTGGTGTTAGTCTTGAATCACAGTCAATAAGAGTCAATGTGTCATTATTTACCTGAGAAATATATAATGTGGGAAGTTGAGGAAATATTGGAAATAATGGAATATAAAACTACCTCAATATTAAACTTCTAACACAATTATAAGAATTTTCATTTGAGAAAAAAAACTCAAATAATTGTGCGTAAAAATTATTTTACTGTGCAATAAAACGGTCAAAGGGTTTACATGTCCATATATACACACACACATATCTAAATACAAGTACTATGTGTGCAAGTGTACCTGAAGCTCCCCCTCCCACCAGCCCCCAGGGTTTTTTTTCCTGATGAGGATGAGCTGTCCTGGAGCCAACGTCAGCTGCTCTGCTCCTGTAGCACTGTAGGGAGCGATCACCTGGGCTATCTCTGATGGAGACGGAGAGAGACAGAAAGAGGCAAAGGAAGAGTTGGTTAGTTAGTCAGGGATAGTTTGATGAGTTGGAACCATCATTTGCTTTAGCTGTACGCAAATATTTATGTTACAAAAATCAGGTTGGTATCATCAGCAAAAAGAACAGGAGAAACTGATGAGGCTATAGCAGCGACAATGGAACCACATTTTATGACTGGTATTTGTCCTATTTGACCCAGTGGTCGCCACAGAAACCATCTGGTGTTGGTGTACATGGTAACGGAGTGATTGACAGCCCACCTGGTTTCTTCCCCAGACTGCCCGTCTTCCCTGCTGGTCCCAAAGCCTAGAGACAGAGATGGAGACACAGAGAGACAGAGACAGGGGAAACAGTACGACAATAACTGTCAAGAACATTGTAGAAACATTACATTAGACCAAAAACCATAACAGATGGGTGCCCAGCTAAATACTGCATGTGTCTGACTATCTTCTATCTCTAAGGCAAAAGGCCTTCCTGTCCATAATAAAGCCTAATTTCAAATATTTCAACCAACGTTCAAATTATATGAACTTTGACCCAGTTTGGTTCTGACCTTCCAGTCAGATTACAGTTTTATGTGACGTATGCATTGATGGCCAAAGATGGAGGAGAAACTCATGGAGTATCCAGAACTCTCACCTCAGAAGCTGAGTCTCGGGGTTTGACGTAATTGGACGGGAAGACCCCGGTCTTGCCCCCAACCACACCCGTCCACCAATCCCCTTCTTTCCTGGTAACCATGACAACATCTCCCTGCTGGAAACTCAGGTCGCCCTGTTCACTGCTCTCATAAGTGTACATGGCCAAGTACTCTGTACAGATACACAGACAGGTAGTCAGTGACAACTGCAGACATAAAGGAGAAAACATGCATGTGCGTGTTTGTGTTTGTGTGTTACCTTCTCCAGACTCAGAGGGTTTGGTTGGGGAGGGGGAGGGGCGTTTCCCACTGGGCGGGCTATCTGATGCTCCAGACTCACTAGGAGAGAGGGGGAGACGAAGCCTTTTTTAAGTTGTAGTTTGCCAGATTTGAAGAATTGGAACACCTTTCAAATTTGATCATGCGTTCACCTCAATTTTGAAAAAAAGTCAATGCAACACCAATTCATTTTTTAACACAACAAGCTGGTATCTAGTAGCAAAACTCATAAAATCAATTACTATTTTACTGCCATGAAAATCAGCCTTGGTATGTCAAGGCTTTCATGATTATTTCTTCACTCCAAAATCCACTGATTGAGATGTTTTGCCAATTTTGATTTTGCCAGCCTAACATCCAGGATAATAAAGCCCAGTCACCTTTGGTCTTTAGGCTAGACTTGAAATGGTCAGGAGGGCTCTGCCTGCCTCCTACCCCTGAAAGATTTAAATGTATATACCCAATATTGGCTTGTTTAATAAAATCTTGATCTGGTGTTTTAACCCACCTAGTGTTCTTGCTGCGTGCTGTGGCCAAAGCAGGGGCTGTCATGGTGGCGGAGATGAGCTTGACATAGCTTTTAGGGAACCAGCCTCTCTGTCCTGTCTGCAGTTCACCTAACCACCACATGTCCTGCTGCTCCAACACTGTTATTATCTACAATAATAGTACCACTGTTAGTTCAATGAAATTTAAAAAAAATAATAAAAGTATTATCCTCAGGGAAATTTGGTTTGCAGACAGGGTTCACAATAAAAGCTCATAATAAAAAAACAATAAAAACAAAGGCAGTATTAAAAAAAAACACCTGCATAATATAAAAGGACAATTCACACATAACACATCGCCACAACATACTGAAAAAAAAAATCTGTTAATTAGACCTATGCTTGGTCATTTTCAATTCAATAAGATACATATTATCATTATTATCACAACCAGGCAGGAAGTCAATAACTCGATATAATAAAAGCTTGCTGATCAGTGAAAAATACAGAATGTTAATATCAAAATAGTTACTAGTAATTACCTCGTTCTTGTTGAAGTTGAGGTGGTTGTCCTTCTTGGCTCTCCAGGGATACAAGGCCTGAGCCTGAAGACCCTCTACCTTCTCTCCCTGATAGACACACAAACAGAGAATCAGCCAGTAATACTGATGTGTTTTCCAGCTAGCTAGTGTGACCAGATGCATCAATCAGGAAATCTCCACGTCCAATACAGACACATTGATTCTGATTATCTGTTTATTCAGCTCTGTCACCCCACCCACCTACATATACACACCAATACAACAGTCTTTACCTTATGTGTTAGTATGTTTGATGAGTGTGGGTCCCCAGAGTGAGAGAATAGAGCAGAATAGTCTTGTTTTTATTATTATTCAAATAGTGTTAGTATGGTGCCCCTGTTACCTGTCCCAGCACAGGAGATGGAGAGGAGCCTGTCGTCATGGTGGCGGGTGTGAAGGCGGAGCGTTGCCGTAGCTGCGCCGAGGGCACACTGAGCGAAGGGTTCTGAGTGGTGGAGGACGTTGGCCAGGCATCCCACCCCTCACTGTCTGATTGGCTGGCTGTAGTGGAGGGCCAACTGGATATATGTATACACACACACACAGGCACACACCCATGCAGGCGGTAACACATGCACACACAGTGTAAGGGCTTCTGTAGATGTTCGGTTGAAGATGTTAACTACCAGCCTAATAATCCACACCATTCAAAAGTGATTTCAATTCATCTACCATTCAATTCACTGTTTTAGCTGGGAGACACATTACACTGGGGGGGTGGGGGTTGAACACGGGGGGGGGGGGGCGCAAAATACAGCCTGGTTCTGATAATGTCTGGATGACTATGACTCACGTGGTGCTGAAGTCAGCCCAGTTACTATTGGTTGAAGATGTGGAGGAAGTATGTCCAGGGGCAGGGGGAGGCGTGGCCATCGGCTGTTGGGGTGGGGTGGGAGTGGACGAGGCAGTGCTGTGCAGGCTGATTGGGGCTTCGCTGTCAGGGATCCGCTCTGCGTAATTGGCAGGAAACCAACCGGTCCGCCCCCTGAGCTCTCCTCCCAGCCAGCCAGGCTCCCCCGTTTGAGACTCGTCCACCTGTTGAGGCACAAGGCTCAGATTATGCACACATCACAAACACAGACATCCACACAAACACGTGTGGATGTGTATGTATTTAGATTTTATATACCGACAGCATCATGGTAGAAGAGACCGGGGTGTAAACAACAGCAACAACAACAACAACAGCCACAACAGCAACAACAGCAACAAAAGCAGCTGCAGCAGCACTAGGCTGTTCGGAAGTGTATTCCAGGAAGCAGGATTACCAAGTTATTCAGTGAAAAGGAAGAACAAATACCTGATGCCTTGACTAATTTGTTAAATGAATGGTGTGTATTGGTTCCTACGGGGGTCTTGTTGCTCGCCACACTAACCGATCCTCTCATTATAAACAATACTTGAGAATGTTTTCCATGAAAATCTTTCCAATTATCTGGCCAACTCAATAATCCTATTTATAGCTGCTCTAGCTGCTTACACCACAAAAACACTTGTTGATTGCTCGGCTTCGTGTGAATATGGGGCTCACAAATGTACCATTGCATTTATTGTGGGTCAGCTAAATTTATGGTTGTCAAACTACAGCTTGCAATCCAGTAGTACCCAACAAATTGGGACAAATTGGGCTGTGGGACGTGACTGCATGAGCCAGGTAGCCAGGTAATGAAGAATACACTGTTTTTCATTTACAGTTGAGCATCATGAAGTAAAATGAATTCCAGACATATGGGTGTTGTTTTAAGTAAAAACTAATAGTTTTCAAAAGCTTTTTATAAATATATTATTATTGTTATTATTATTTCCACAGGGAAGGTTGGCTGTGCAATCCTGCTCTTTTTCAGCAACGCCTTGCTTCACACTCACAGTTATACACATTCACAATCTTTCACATTAATTGTGTCAACAAAAACAACAACAACTGATCTGGGGCCTGTCTCACAAAGCAAGTTCAACATAGTCAGGGTATCTTTGCGATAGCTGGCTTCACAAAACCAAACATAGTTAACTCTGTCAACCCAGGATTTTCCAATCCAGCTATGAGCAAATATGAGCAATACAAAAACATCGACCCTGCATTAAAGTGAGACACCCACTAATCTTGCTTCATAAGACAGGCCCCTGATCTGATCAGATCGGCTTGGTTAAACAAACACATAGACATGCAACCAGTTGCTAAGGGCCAATAAGATGACATGAGATGAACCAATGACAGCAAGTGTTCAGATGAGCGGTGGCATGTGATTGATGGAGGCAGCACAGTGGGCGGGGCTGGAACTTACCCACTCCCCCTTCACCTTCAGTTTGCACAGCAGAGGAGAGAGGAAACCGTTAATACACACACCACACATTCATACACACACAGATGACACCATACACCACAAAGAGGAGAGTTAAAAGACAAAAACACACAGAAGTACACACACACAGGCCACAGTTAATACAAATACACCCACACCCATACATACAGCTCAAAGGAGAAACAAAGTGACACACGCACACATAAAAAAAAACATGTCCACTCTCACTATCTCTGACTACGCCTTCATCATCTGTGCCCCTGGAGACGTGGACACCATCCAAAGGATACAAATGTACAGTTCCAGTGTGTGTGTGTGTGTGTGTGTGTGTGTGTGTGTGTGTGTGTGTGTGCGTACCACGTACCATGACTATGTCTCCCGGGGCGATACTGATCTCATCGTGGCTGCGGGCGTCAAAGGGATACAGCGCCCGGTAGTAGACCACCTTCACCGACGACTGCTGGTCAAAGCTGCTGACCGCAACCTTCTGGTCAAACAGATTGGGAACCGCACCCTTCTCTACTGGTCCTAGTCAGAGAAACAAGAGAGAATTAGAAACACAGAACTCAACTCACAACCTCACTGCCTGCCCTGTCAGACTCCATCACTTCACCAATACTTGGTCTTTTACCTCATTCTTTTTTTTTTTAATGGGAAGGACAGGCTGTTGCATGTTTCTGACAGTGCTGAGTTTAGTGTGTTTGTAGCAGTCATAGAGCCAAGCGCTTTAAGCATCACGTGGAGTTTTAATAGTCACTTTGCACCAACAAGAGCCATGGACAGAATCTGTTGGGCGCTGCTAGCTGAATAAAAAGGTGCTCGGTGGACACAGGAGCATTCAGCCTTGGGCCAAGGGTCTTCAGTTCCTGGATGAACCTGTTTTGTCCTCACTTAAAAGTATAAAGGGGACTAAGATTTAGCCTATTGTGGAAAAGGGACTAGAGGTGGCATCATATATAGGTTATTCATAGGGTCTCATTCTGTCACTCACTCTCCCACCAATGCAACTACACAGGTGTAATATACCTGTTGACGCCCAGGGGTCAGGCTGCTGGCTAAACAGTTTGTTCAGTTTGTCATGCATGTCCTTCTTTCCTCTCCCCTCGTCTTCCTTCTCTTCTCCGCCTGGCACTGCTGCTCTCTTACGGCCCTCTTCCTCCTCCTCCATCCCTCTCCTCTTCCTCTCCTCCTCCTCCTGAGTCACTCGGTTTAGCCAGGCCTGGGGGGCGGAGCTGGAAACAGGGCTAGGAACTTTGGGGACAGAGCTTCCCCCTTCATCTCTCCAGGCCACGCCCTCCTCTGATGACAACCTGAGAGAGACAAAACGATTAATCACAGAAACACTGTCTATTCATGCTGTACCTACACACACACACACACACACACACACACACACACACACACCCCATATTTGGTCCCTCTCTCAATTGGTCGTGTATTTCTTTAATACAATATGTCAAAATAGTTTACACTTCCAGACGATTTGACTGAACATTGCACTGTTATTTTCCATCAATTGTCATATTATGCTTTGTCAAAACTCTCTCTGTTCCTTACCTGCTGTCCTGCAGTTCAACAGACTGTCTCTCGCTTGGTGTGTGTGTGCGAGAGAGTGTGTGTGTCAGTGTGTGTGCGTCTCCCTCCAACTCCTTCTGTTTCTGTCTCTGTTGCCGGCAGTGGATCTCTCGCAGCTCCTGCAAGGCAACATGGGATACAGGAAGGAACAGCGATGAGGAGGAAGTGGGATCAGAGGGCTGGTTGTTACGGGTTACCATTGACGACAATAACAACAGCGGCAGCAGTATTAGTCAGGTGACCAAGACAAGCTCCGCCCCTTCTACAGATTAGCTTTGAAAGCTCTCCGCCATATAGCACACCAACTATTTCAATATGTTTCAATCGTTTTAGACAAGGCTGGCGAACAGATCATTGGTTTACAGTAAGTCCAAATTGGAGTCACAACTGATTCCTGGCAGCAGACTATTAGCATTAAGATATCTGCTCCCTAAAGTCCCCCAGACCTGTCCCAGAGTGCATTGCATGGGATCAGAACAGCGAGGAAGATCAGCAGCAAGCAAGCTAGGTACCATCACATCTGGTCCTGCTTTTGTCAAGAAGCCAGTTTCACATTTCCTTGTTGATTTCAGTGACTTTCACTCATTGGCTCTGTGTGAGGGATTTGAAATAGGCTTGAATGCATTGGTGCTAGCAAGCTCAATATTTAAGCTAATTACTTAGCCAGCTGACTGCACACAACAAACTGCAAAATGGGAGTAGCACGTTGACTACATCAAACAGGCAGCAGATATCTTTTATCGCCAGCTTTACCAGGCACAAGGAACCTAATTCTGACTGAATGAGATTGGTGGAGATAATCATCAATCACTTTCTGAGGATGGTTTTTCATGTCAGCTAAAAAATTTGAATGGAACGGTGATGTCACACTACTGGAGGCTGGCAGTGACCCAGCCCATAACACAGGGCTCTGGTCCCGGCAGTGGGGCGGAGCTTGCAGGGAGTACAGTGCGTCTGGGGGGGAGGGGTTAGATTAAGGAAGGGGGCTGGGGGGCAGTTCTGTGTAGTCATGACAACCAGCTGTGCCGTTAGAACACACCCTGTTACTATCACAATACACTGCAGCCGTTGTGTTTCAGCCAAACAACCAATGTGAGGAAACCTTCATAGACAAACCAATCAACCACAGCGAGGGACCACTCCCTCTAACTGGAGAGAGAACGACAAATCTAAGTGCCTGAAACAGGAAGTGGAGGTCATACATATGGTCACACAGGATAAGATTGCGTGCCTAGAATATACACATGCATGCATGCACACGCGCACGCGCACACACACACACACGCACACACACACACACACACACACAACACACACACACACACACAAAGTATTCAACCCAAATAAATTAAAGCTTACCGTAATCAATTTCTAGTTGGATTTTTCTAGTCTATTAGTCTAAGTCCTATTCCTGCTTCTACTAGCATCTCCCATTTGTCTGGCTGAAACATACTCTGCTAGCACACAGGCAGTAGCATTATAGCTAGCCTAGCATGGCAACAGCATAAAGTTTACTAATGTAGTATACCCGCTAACCTAGCATGACTGCTAGTTTAGCAATGCTGACCACATACAGTGTGCTGGCATAACTGGCCTACTGGCTAGTTTAGCAACACTGAACACTATATGGGAGCATAGTTAGCCAAGTAGCTAAAAAGGTAAAGTATCATCAGCTTGACACAGAAAAAGAGGGAGCTGGAGGAGGTGGGGTGGATGAAATAGGATAGAAAAGGAGAGGAAAAGACAGAAGAGGTAGAGGGCTAAAGAGAGGTAGAGGGGGCAAGGAGTAAGAAAAAGAACAGGAAAGGGACAAAGAAGGAAAGATGAAGTAGGGATGTGAAAAGAGAGAGGTTTGAGAGATGGGGGTAGAGAGAGTGAGTGAGAGAGAGAGAGAGAGGGGAAGGAAGGAGGTTGTCAACCTGTATAACGTAGTCTAGCCGTGTCAGACACACCCTGATGGCTGACACACACTCCTATTTAATGCAATCTCAGTTCATTTGTGAGGTTGGCTGAACTGATGAAATAAAAGCACAGGTATTTTTGTATAAAATATGAGTTAAAAACAATAATGCCTTGATTCACTACAAGGGAGAACACCCTGTGACTCGTGCTGGATTAGCTAATGTTAAAGAAAAGTCCATGATCAGCCAATCCGATTCAGCCTAGGATAAACTGAAACAGGGCCAATCTGCATTGGTCGTATGATGTTAGTATTAATTCCATTTTCACATTATGATCATGCAAAACATGATCTATTATAACAGACATAAAAGGACTGCGTGGTAAAGAGCGACATAGCTGTGAAAGCAAAGAGGACTGAGTTTGGTTAGTTTAAAAAGGACTGTGTGTGAAAACAGCAAACAGTAAACACTGCGTGTGAAATGTGTGTTTGGGACAGTTTGGGCAGTTTGGGACAGTTTGGGACCCAAAATGTTTTGTAGACCTGAATTCTGGTGAGTCTTCACATCACAAGAGTAGCATGTTTTAATGACACTGAGACCAGGGTGAGGGATGACTTTTACTCAGTGTGGGTACCAGGAAGAATCTGAAGAAGGCCTGTCTGTGTAACCCTGATTGGTCCATGGTCTGGCTAGAGATATTTCTCTTCTGGCTATAAAGTATCTCAAATTTCTACCTATGCTGCTGAATAAATAACTTACACTTAGGTACAAATAGTTATCTCTCTCCTTTTCCATTGTTTAGCACTTTTCTCTTGCACTTGTTTATTTCTAGGCTACTGTTGATTATGAGATTATGAGTGTGTACTGTATATTGCCTGTTGCCCACATACTTCACAGAGGTGTGTTTAGTGCTTCAAACCTGTGAGACCAAAACAAACAGCACACCAGGATCAGTGCGTGAGTGTGTATGAGTGGAGGTCTTCAGTAGTCAAGTCAGTTAAGCTTCAACCGTCTGCAATGCATCTATCTGCCTGGCAGGGGCAGCACCGTGCTGGAGGTGTGTCAGACAGGAATGTTTATTTTTCAAAACCTGGTTTAGAACATGGGAAGTGGGAAGTTAATGGTTGTTATGATGCCAAAACGTTCCCAAGTCCCGTCCATGTAAGGTGGGCTGAATACAATACTGGAGGCTAGCAGGTTAGCATCCTTTCTCTAGTAGCCTCAAAATCAGGCAGTGCAAACTACCCTGTACTCTCAGTCTGCCAGTAGAAGAAGTGCGCTATTATATTATACATCCCAGCTGCAGTACCACCCCGGGCCAGCAATGGCAGTGTGCTCTACCTGTCTCCCTCTCTGTTCCTCCTGAAGCTGGCGTCGCAGGGCTTCTATCTTGGCACAGTGGTTGGCATAGAACTCACACAGACACTAGCATGGGCAAGGGGGCAAACGGCAAGGGTAAGATAAATAAAGGGACACAGCATATATAGGGGAGGGGAATATTGAAAGAATAAAGAAAAATGATGTAAGAGGGAGAGAAGCAGCAAAGGGGAGGAAGGGTCAAGCGGGCAGGGTGGAGAGAGGAGGCCAGCACAGTCCCAGCAGTGTGACAGGATAGGGTTTGGGGGAAGGGAAGGGCAGTATAGTCAAACATAGTTCACATTTCAGCTCACTATGCTTCGGTTTTACAGACTGGTTCAGGTCCCAAAAGTAAGGCACAGAGAGATGTGAATGGGTCCCCATATTATTCTGGAGAAACCGGTATCCATACCTCCTGGTTATGTTTGCAACACTATTTCCAAATCGTTGTAATGTCGGCTAGACTGAATAAAACTGAAAAACAATTTATGTATGTCTGCATTTTCTCTCCTTTACTCCATTTTTCTCTCCTGCCCTCTCTTACTTGTCAGAATAAATCAGAAACACCCTCCCCTTTTGACAGAGAGAAGGTGGTCTAGGAAGCATAAAGAGAGAAGAGAGCTGAGTATCCCTTCCTCCTTCCCTTCTCAGTCCAGTATCGTTGGTGAAATTTAGCTGAATCTGCTGTCTGAGAAACCACAGTGTTCCTGTATACAGCTAGCACTCTCCAAAAGTACAACTATCAACATTACTACACAAAAGTAGCACGATGACAAAATACAAATATATATATTAGACAGTTAACTAAACAGTCACAGAAGAGTTAAATTGGTTTGGGAATGGGGGAAATGAGGGGTGCATAAGAGTGAAAGCTATTGTCATAAAAGAAACAAACAACAAACTAATTTATGTTTTGTTCGTTATATCCATAGCTCATAGTTCAACTAACGCAAAACTGCTGCTTAGAACAAAGACAATAGCTAGTGATCTAGGTAGCTAACTATAAACTATAAATAGCAAGTCAGTTAATTAACTAGCAGATCATTAGTTCATATTAGTTAATTGGCAGCTTAGTTACTAACTAAAAAATATGAGCAGTTTCTGAGGACACAAAAAATAAATTCACCCACTTATGTGAAAATATCAAGGGTGCACTTAAAGTCAGTACTTCATGTTAAGATTATCAGATCATTTTTCTATAGATCAGAAAAAAACTAAATACAATGCGCAAAGTCAAGAGAAAATCCATTCCTTTACATTCCTGTATTATTATTATAATTATTATTATTATGTAACAGTCATTATAATTGTTAATCTTCTTGACTTCCATTTATTTGTTTGTGCTGGTGAAGCTGTTGGTAACACAGTAATAACTACTAGTTATTTACCTTTATCTGTGTGATGAAGGCATCTATCTCTAACAGTTAAATGTGATCTTGCCCTAGTATCTAGCTGTTCCGTGTCAAGTTAGGTAGTTCATTAAACTGATTATATAGTTAGCTGACCAGTTATTTACCTTTAGCTGTATGTGCTACATAGTATAGTCCAGGCCTCTCCCTTCAAAGCATCTAAGGATTACTGTGTTGGTTAACTAGCTGTTTACCTTTAGCTGAGTGTTGAAAGCGTCTATCTCTAGCAGTTTGGACCTGGTCTCTCTCTCCACCGTGTCTAGCTGATCTCTGAGCTGCTGTCTGCTGGTCTCCTTCTGCTCCACAGCCTTCTGTAGGGAGGACAGACTGTCACCTACAGACAGACAGACACACACACACACCACAAAACAGGTTAGGTCAATTAGTCACAGACAAGTTTGTGTCAAATATGTTAAATTAATTGGTAGAGGAAGTTGCTAATCTGCCTAGTGGTAATCAGGAAGTTAGTTAACCACTACTCCTGCTTTCTCTGGGGTTTTATTATTACGTGTGCACAATGCTTTGATGGCAACTTTTCAGAAAATAAGTATGTATTCTAGCTTCTGTATGCAAGTCATTATACCCTAGAGGATGTTCTTCACTGTGGTTAGGGGGACATGAAACAGAAGGTATTTGGCACAATCACCTCGCTGAAACACAGTTGTATCCTTAAATACAGTCAAGAACTCGCTAATAATGGCTATAATGAGAATATGTAGGCCTATATGTGTGTGCAGTGTACTCACGATGCAGGCTGTTCTGTTGAACCTGTTTCAGCTGGTCGTTGAGACACTGTTTATCAGGAATTAGCCTGCCCAGCCACTGTTGGGAGTCCTGAAAACAACAACAACAGTAAACAGAGGGAATAACATAACAATAACATAATAATAAACATTTTAATAATTCTAATTGTGATATGTCAAAAAGCTCTATTGAATATATATTCCAAGATAATGTGTGTTTAGTGTGTACAGTTTATGTGTTTACATTTATTTGTTCCTGTAGTTGCTGCCTCTCTGGCCTCGATGGCGGTTCATGGGTTTAGTGTTTTTAGTACGTGTTTGTTTTGCATACCTGTAGCTGTTGCTGTAGCAGGGTAATTTCAGCGATGCGGGTCTCTCTGGTCTGATTGGTCTGCTCCACCTCTCTACGCTGAGCCGACAGACGAAACCGAACATCCTGGAGTTTACCCTCCAACTGGGACTTCTTGTCATTCTGGAGGGAGGCAGGGTGGGATGGAGAAGAGAAGAGAGATCATTATGTAGGACACAATAAGGCAGAAGAAACTTGTGACTTTTTGTTCTGCGTGGCTATATCATATCAATCCCTTTTATCTATTATATAATACATGCTAGTTGGAAAATATAGGTACATTTTCATGTTAACATGAAGTTCTACAAATCTGGGCGGTATATCGAAAATTCACGATAAATGTTATGAATCTCTAACGGACCAAATTTTGTTCATGTCATATGTTCCATAAAAGCTTTCACCACTGCTTGTGCTGTGCTATATACATCCTCCTAGTCCAGCCTATGTGCTTCATTCAAAATATAGCCTCGTTATCCTACTGTTCTAGGCTGTAGACAGTAAGAACAGTAGTGCAAATGACAAACCAGGCTCAGGTAAGGACAATGAGTGGACCAAAACTGAAGAACACCTGGTGCTGAAAATGATTTGCTGTCTGGGCACATTTTGTCTTCAGCAAACATGATGCAGAGCAAAGCAAAGTCAAATATAAATACTGGAAAACAAACTCTGCAAACTACAGGAGGGAACACAAGCAATTTGTTTCATCACTTGGAATACACACATTTATAGAAAACACTGAATGTATAGCAAAGAAAGAGGCAGCTGACAAGTGCTAGTATTATTTTGTAAATATAACGAGATGTGAGGCGTTCAGTTTTAGTTTCTATTTCAGGAAACAAATTAGACAAATATTCAACAAAGCTCTTGAACGTCTAACTGTTCAATAACTAAAGAATCACTAAAGAGTAATTTCTTGTCTGTGTTTTTGTGCGTTTACGTATGTGTGGGTGTGTTTGTTTACCAGAGCTTCCAGTTCAAACTCCAGGGTCTTCTTCCTGGCTTTGAGCAGCACTATACTCTCCTGCTCTCGGTTTCTCTGGGTCAGCAGCTCTTGGCGACGCTGACGCTCCCACTCCAACTGACGCTGACGCTCCAACTCCCGCTTAGCAGCCTGGACACACACACATCATTCAATCGTCATCCTTTTACAGCTTTAAATCAATAACTTTTCAATTAAAATGCCGATATGTGATACTAAATCTTTCCTTCCTCTCTTTCTCTTTACTCATCTCCTACACTGTGCCTCCCCCTGTTTCCTCTCCTCCATACCTCTCTCCTCTCTATCTCCTTGCGCCTCTCCTCTTCTCTATGTCGCTCCAGCTCTCTCTGTCTCTCCAGCTGTTTTTCTAGTTCGTGTTGTCGTCTCCTCTCGTGCTCCAGACGCTCACGCTCCTGAAATACACAAACAAACAGCAAATAAACAAACAAAATAAACAACTTCAGTATCCTGTTATGGGTCACATTCCAAAGACACAGGGGATGGTGGCTATTACACACTTAGCAGGGCTTGACATTCCCCAAAATTGCAACTTGCCCTGCAGGACAAGTTGCGAAAAAATGAACTTGCCCCCAGCTGTCAGGCACTTGCCCACCACTTTGCGCGTAGCGGACAAGTGGGGCGTGAAAAGCCCCACAGCGACGACGGAAAGGCGGCGCGGGGAGAGGTTTGGAGGGCCTCCCCCCAAGAAAATTGTTAGGAAATTTCAGGTTACCTAGATGCTCTCATTTTGACACAAAAAATGCACCTTTCCCATTGTGGTAAGTTAGCTAAGTTTTTGTTGCAATTTTTTTTGCAAGGCTCTGTTTGTAGAAATTTTAAGTTTTGCATGCATTGTTTCATTTCTGTATTACTCACATGTTTCACGTTGGTCATGACACTGCTCCATCTGATGAGTGCTTTATAGCATTCCCAGATATATAGTTAAGACTTTGAAAATATCTGGGAGACCTCCAGTGTATGAGGACCTGCTTCATAACATTAGAATAAGATTGCCAGAGGTTGAAACCACCCTGAAATCCTTGAATAAAATCTTTGCACTATTTTCAAATGCTTTCACTAATTAATTTATAAATATGGCTTGAATGGTAGGGCCGTTTTATTTGCAAACCCGCAATCATAAACCCGGCCCGGTGTCGACGGCAGTTGTTGGCGCCGTTGCTGACGCACCTCAGTCCTCCCCGGCGGGTCAGCCGCGGGACCCCAAAGCCGGCCAGCCTGCCAGGCTTCCAGGTGCATCCCGCTCCAACCCCGACTGTCACCAGCTCTTCCAGGCGGCTCCCGACGGCACCCCCGGCCACAGGAGGGAGACGCGCGCTCTCCCACTCAGACGCAGCTGCTGGCTCACTGTCCGCTCTCCACTCCGCTCTCTCTCTTCTCTTAGTTTTAAACATTATTTCGCATTAAAATCGTCTTGCCCGAGCGGACCAGCCTTCAGAAATGGTAGCCAGCCCGACTTGATGAGTAGACAGCCTCGGGCAAGCGGGCTATAGGGAATGTCGAGCCCCGCTTAGACATTTTACAGCCATTTATACAACATATAGACCATGACGATGAAGTCTACCTTTCTCTCCTGTTCCTCTCTCTCCAGCGTAGCCAGCCTCTCCTGCTCTTTCCTCTGCTGCTCCAGCAGGGCCTGGCGTCTCTTCTCCAACTCCAGATTCCCTCGCTCAAAGTTCTCCCTCTTCTTATCCTCAAAGGTCACTGTGGAGCGAGGCGTGTGGATGGGGACAGAGTTTAAACACAAAGAGCTAACATGGCTAGGACATAACATGTACAGGATATAATATATGACTTTTGGCAAAATGGCAAATGTTTGAGGTCAGGGGGCAATCACGTATAATAGCGGGCCAGACCTAGACAAAGATTGGCAACAACTGTGAACATGTGGGCTGACCCAAAACAATACAAAGACTTTTTTAAAACGTTTCTGCCCTTGCTCCAGCACAAAGAAGGGTTGGCTGAAAATAAAGAATAGTGAGGTCCAAAATCAAAACAAAAAGCGGCACTTTTCCTACAAAAAACAGAAATAGTGCGTAGGCGCCCCTTACTTTGCAACGATCACAAAGTAGGATTGTGGAGCTAACATGGCTGCTACTGAAAGTGTAATGTTTGAACTCAATCAATGGCTCAGGGCGGGTCTAGTCCAGGATTGACCAATCACCTGGTAGTTTCTTATCTTGATTGCTCTCAGTCTCTTCCTCGGTCTCCTCCTGGACACTCTTCTGGTCCGACTGAACACTGTCACTACGCACACGCCTAACACACACAGCACACACAACACACAGCACACACACAGCACACACACACACACACACAAAGAGAGAGTTTACAACAAGGCAAAAACTGACTTAGTAAATGTCAGTTCACCCCAAATTCCTTAAAAAACCCCAACTGATTAGTCAATAGGGATTGGTCTGTTAAAGATTGGTAGAGGTGAGTAGCATCTGTGTATGTGTGTATATTCATTAATGTAAGAGGTAGAACAATAGAAAAGACACAAATACAGACTGGTCAACAGACAAAATGTTAACCTGAATGTGTGCAGGTATTAATGGTAACCCGTGCAGAACAATGTATGCATCTTCCGTATGGCATGCCGGTCTGTTTGTTCTCATTGTTATTTACCTGAATGTAGGTGGGAGGTAATCTGGTGGTAACACAGGGGGTAACGGTAGACCAGACATAGCCATGTCTATGAGGTGCATGGCCAGGATAAACTCCTCAGCTGTTAGCTTTCCATCCTGGTCAATGTCTGATAGACTCCTAGAGGAGGCGGACAAGAAACAGATTATTATTAAAGAGAAAAGCCACCCTGAAATATATCCAGAATATTATAAAGATACATCATATCACATATAGAGAGCTCAATAAATATTTGGACAGTAGCACATTGTTTCTAAATTGACTCTTTGTCTCCTTGGGCATGGCATCTCAATGATTTGGTGAAAAATAACCTCACTAGTAAAAGATATGTAGCCATCAATTGTGCAGCTAGTCACACTGCACATTAACATCACACTGCAGAAGGAATTGCTTTGGAAATGTATTAGTTTTGATAACAATCATTGTAAAAATCAATTGTTGGTAAAACAGGTGCATTTTGTTGAGAATCCAATTACATTTAGCTGTACAAATGTTTGTCCTGCTCGTAGTTGGTTTCACTGCATTCAATGCACCAGTTCCACTTTGAAAAGAAGGTTTCATACTGGTTGTGAAAATACTACAACAAAGTGGATGTGGATGGAATTCATCACTACGTGGAGTTATTAAGTAATTCGTAGGGAGAACCAACCATGCATACAATAGAAGGCGCACCTGGAGATCACAGCTTGCGTTCAGTGTGCTCCTCTGTTTCGATAAAAATTGAATGATTGAATTTAAAAGGACACTTCATTGTACTGACCATATAGAAGCCAGCTGGCCCTGAGGAAGACTGGACTGCATCAGGATAGTGCGAGCCTGGGGACCTGGAACATGTGCAGGCATGCGCAGGCACGCACACGCACACGCACACACACACACACACACACACACACACACACAAAGAAACAAACATAAAAATGCTGTAGGCAAAATATAAGATGTCATATTACTAATGATGATATGGTAGTGTGTGTACCAGTGAGGTGTCCACTCATCATCTTGTCGTGGGAGTTGAAAAGTTGTCTGTACTTCAGCCTGGAGGACTGAGGAACCGCCCAATCAGTGGGACACTGAGGAGCCTGTACACTGGAGGTGGTGGGGGGTAACAGAGAAAGAGTAACAGAGGAAAATGACTTAGCAGGCCAAGGAACATGTGACAAAGTTTGAAAAGAGACGATAGGAGAAGCACACCCAACAGCTTCTGAAATTTACTTATCTGAAGATATCAAGTGATAAATGACAATGGATAAATGTACATGAAACTATTATTTGAAAGTTACTTAATATAAATAGGACTGTGTGCCAAATGGAATTAGTTTGATGTTTTCATTTTCACTTTTGTGGAGTGGAATGACTAACAACTAAAAACATTAGCCAACCAGAGCAAGACAGACTATTTTCCCCTCTGCACAATGTGTGTGAAAAAAATGAGAATTATTTCAGTATACTGTTAAAAGCCAAAAGAAAGCATGTGAATGTTGTGACGTACCTAGCAGTGTCAAAGGATGGCCCCTTCTGTAGCTTGGTATTGGGACGACTGAAGGAAGAAGACTTGTTGATAGAGGAGGCTGTGAGAGGAAGAGCGGGTAAGCTTTAGTCCCAGGCTGTTTTAAGTTATAAACCTCACGTGGTTTATATACACAGATGGTAAAATTATCATTTTTAGTGGTGTGACATTAGGTTCAATCAGTCAATAATAGATTTAAAACAGTCAAAGCTCCCTTAACCAGTAATGGCACAGATAAACCACTGTGGTTTTACTGTCAGGCTGGAGTTATTCAATTTGCTAGCTATGATTTAACCGAAACTCGTCTCATCTACATTTATCCCAAACCAAAGGTTGTAATCAGTATGTAATCAGCCAGTTCTGTTGATTAGATAATTGGTGATTATGCATGTTGAGGGGTATAATATTCCAGTTTTCCAGACCTTAACAACTTCATCTGGATTTGATGATTTTGGTTAGTGTTTAATATGATATATGGTGATGACAGCTGAGCCAGCATGCCTGTCAACTAGAACGCTAAAAGACAGTGGGTCTACAGCTCCATAAAAAGTGTAGTCCTATGTATCAAGACTTAACAAAAGTACTTTTGTTTAATTCCCAAACTTTTCAAGGCCTGGAAATGATTAAATTATTTTTCAAGGGTTCCCAGCCAAGAATAGCAGTGTCGCCATTTCTCCTATAGCTCCGAGACAATATAACTTTTACATAGACATTTAAACATGACACAAACATCTCAACATACTGCCTAGCTTGGTGTTAGCGTGATTGGCTGTTACCTGGGTGGGAGAAGCCTGTGATTGGCTGGATCATGCCCGTAGGAGGAGCTCCATTGGCGATGGGCGGGGGGAGGGGAGGTGGGGCAGACGAGACGAGCGGGGGAGACACCCCGACAGGGAGAGGGGGCAGGGGGAGAGGGGGCACGCCTGGCAGAGCAGCTGGTATGGGACCCATGGGGGGCATGGGGGGCATGCCTGGAGAAAACAGACAGGCAGCATGATCAGACAGGATGTCATCAATAAAACATTCTCCTTTGATACACAGTATCTATTGAAAGTGGCATCGGGCAGGAGAGAGGGCGACAGGAAAGAGGAGAGAGTGATTATTGATTTTTCTTTATCATTGACCGACATCATCCATTTATACTGGTAAATGAGGTGTGGAGCACTGGTGCATGGCTGAAGGAAAGAGGGGAGCATCACTGTTATTACTGCATTAAAACACTATCTATGGATCCTGGCAGAGCAGTGGACATAATCGGTACAGCTGAGAGAGGAAGAGATTATCATGGCAGTATTATTCATTTAGACAAGTAGACCGGGTTGATGATCGCTAATGGGAGGGGTAAGGGGGGGAGGGGGCAAAGGATTGCATTTATCCTTGTTATAGTGTGTAAATATAGGTTTAGCCAATGACCACAGAACAAAAGCAGGTTGAGATTCATGTTGGGGGCCAGAGGGTGTGTGTGTGTGTGTGTGTGTGTGTGTGTGTGTGTGTGTGTGTGTGTGTGTGTATATGTCTCTTACCAAACCCACTCTGTGGTGGAACAGGCAGTGCGGACTGTATCATGCTGGGGGGCAGGGTGGGGGGCAGAGGGTGACCCTGGAGTTTCAGTTTGATGAGCTTCATGGCGATGGAGAACTCGTGGATATCCATGCGACCATCACTGTTCATATCAGCGAGAGCCCTGGAGACACAGAAAGAGATGCAAGGAAACACACGGGTTAAAGAGACACTTCACTTTAAGGTGGGAGACCTTGAATAATAACTGAAATATTCTGCTCCACGGCTTGTATTCATTCTGGATAGAGAAAATGTTGACTGTAAAAAACATTTCATCCCTTGAAGACCCAGTGATGTGGATAAGCTTCCCAGCCAACCTAGGCGGTTTGTCATGTGACTTTTAAAATGATTACAATGATGAATCGATTACTTAATTAACTTCAGTCCATGAGCTGGCAGTAGCTTCCTGGTCATGTGACTCACCAGATCTGGGCCAGGATGGGAGGGGGCAGTCCTGATTGAAGGAAGAAATTTCTGGCCTGGTCACCTAGGAGATACATAGGAACAGGATGCGACAGGATGCGACAGGATGCTTGAACAGAGCCATTCCTCAATTTGTAAAAAATATGACTTCAAGTAACCTGCAGCCACTCAGATTCAGCCACTCAGTGAAGGTGATGGATTTAAGCAGCTGATGAAAAGTATTGAACCAGAGTATTCATATTGTTTTACACTAGCTGTTTAAACATCAGTGAAACCTAGCAAGCAGTATGGGTGAGCATGTGTACGTGTGAGAGTGTACATGACTGTGTGTTACCTGTGATATACCCTGCAGCAGTAGGGGCGAGGCTGTGGAACTGCTGGTCATGTTTGGCTCTCTCATCCAGCGAGATCAGAAACACATCTGATACTGGACCTAACACACACACACACACACACACACACACACACACACACACACACACACACACACACACACACACACACACACACACACACACACACACACACACACACACACACACACACACACACACACACACACACACACACACACACACACACACACACACACACACACACACACAGTTAGAGATTAACCTCCAAACCCAAAAGCAAAGAACAACGAGAGAGAGAGAGAGAGAGAGAGAGAGAATGTGTTAGTCATGAGTTTCACTTCCTGTAAGATGATTCCTGGTAAAGTGACACATAAGAAAGTGTGAGAGTGACTGGTGAAGAAAGGGTATGGATGGATGGATACTGAGAGACTGTCTGTTTTCATATCAAGCTTGGTACATGCTGAACGGATGTGTGATTCAGTGAGACATCAATTTGGTGTTTTAAGACTACAGACAAGAGAGGAAAACCAGATGATGGTCATACATTTTGATACTGCTAGCAACCAGACAGAGGTTAGATACATCTGTCATTAACTGTGATTTTTAGCCATGCTGATTGTATGTTTTTATTTCTATACTTTTATTTCTGTTCACAA
The DNA here is from genome assembly GCA_034670385.1 of Hoplostethus mediterraneus. Taxonomy (NCBI): domain Eukaryota; kingdom Metazoa; phylum Chordata; class Actinopteri; order Trachichthyiformes; family Trachichthyidae; genus Hoplostethus; species Hoplostethus mediterraneus. The sequence goes on along the minus strand of JAXDDW010000001.1, from coordinate 1,401,149 downwards.
ACTGTTGACACCCCTTCTCTGGGGGTTGTCAAATGTCATCCTGGGAAATCAAGTAGGCAAGGCAAGTTGAGGAAAATGTAATTACAACACTTCATCACAAAATAACTCCTGGAATGCATTGATCATCTGAGGGTGAATTATTACTTCACATTTGTACAGTCACTGCTAAGTAACTAGTTAGTTGTTCAATAAAATGCCTTTGCTGTCTTTTTTTGTGGGAGATCTATCCCTCTGTCTCGACTCTTTCCTTAATAACACCTACCAGGGTCTTCAAATTGGTGGTTGTTTCTATTATAGTGGCTACATCTGCTGCTACGCCCCAAAGTGTGATGCTAATCTGGGTAATTTCAGCAAACAGATTCTCAGAGATTACTGACATTTGGCCAGTCTATGTTTGGCACAGCAAGTTTGTTCAGTATGGAGATCTGTCTTGTAGTCATGTGGCTTGCTGCTGCTCCCTTGAAGTAATTCAATGAATGACTCGATAATGATCTCGGGGAGATTCAAAGATGTAGCAATAATACATGTTATGTGAAAGGAGAGTGGATTCAATGAAAATCTGTGGGTTATCTACTAACAGAGTTACAAAATATAAATGGTTGAAAGGAGTTGCTCTCAAATGCTGCCATCTTGCTCAGTGTAGCCACAAGACTCTGACAACAATGTTGAGGGGAAAATATATACATCCACTTCCTTTACCTCAATTTCACTCAGTTACACACACATGCACACAGACAGACCTGTAAATGTGGTAGGGAACTGTGCCATGGTTCAGTCAGTCTTCTGCAGCTTCTCAACACCTGAAACAACACATTGAAAACAATAGATGAAGCCTTAACGTGATCGCGTGATCTCCTCCCATCTCATTGAGTAATTATTTCATCATCACAGACACTGACAGTTGCTGTGACATACTGACGATTATTGTGAGTACCTCTGGCCTATTTTCAAAGCTTTTATGGAACTGAACAGTCCTCTTGTTCTGACTTGAAGCTTGAATGCTGTTAGACTTGCACCCACACACCCACAGACACCCGCACATGAACGCCCTCAAAACTGAGCAACAAACACGGCGAATTGTGTTTTGTTGTATAGACCGTTTTTTAATGATGCTGTAGATGTTCAAATGTATTAGTTTACTGTGAAAAAGACAGGGCCACTGACCAGCTGGTTTACCGGCCACAGTGGCCGATAAATCCCCAAATCCATCTGTCACTTTCATTATTTTACAACCTAGCTAGATTTTTTACAACAGAATGTTACATCCAAATTATGGCTGGTCACTTGACAAAGTTTCTGATACAGCTGATACAAACTGATTCAGAGAAAAAGATTTTCCAGCATGTGTCTGGTGTTAATTTCTCACTCTGCTGTCCTGTGTTGAGGTCAGGAATTCCTTTTGCTGAAATTCCAGCCTCCTGCCTTTTCTTGTTTCATGGCTGTATCTTGAAAGTTTGCTTTGATATCCTGGTGGATATCAAAACAGCATGAAAACACAAACAGACAGCTGCACACAATACATCTCCATGTATGCAGGATGCAGTTTTTTCAATCCAATGTTTTTTGTTTTAAAAATGGTGTTTGAGAAATCTGCATCAGGCTACTGTCAGCATCTGGTATCCATCCATACTAGTCAGAGTCCACGAGGAACTAAACCATCTGTTAGCCATGCTGGTGCATGTCAATGGGGGAACCAAACCTTTATTTGTGTGGGGAAGGCTGGCCGAGCATACTTGCCGTTTTTCAAAAACACCCTGCTTCAGACTCACACATTTACACACTTTCTCACTCGGGAGCTGACCACAGTCAGTCACAGTCTTCTACTCTTGGCCACAGAACAGCTCCACTGGAGTCAGTCTTCAAAAAGTGATCCTTCCTTTCAGGCCATGCACTCTGAAAGTTACCGATGCGAAAGGAGTTTAATGCAAAAGGAGTAGAAAGACTGAAAAACTCTGTTAGAAAGGTCAGCCACCCATCCACACACATCCCTTTTAATTGTACCAAATTACATTTCATTTTTATCACATTTTATGATTTTCAGTTTTATTTTACCCACATTTGTTTTTAATCGATATATCAATGCCTACAGACGATTCTTACTACTTGTCATGTGCACAGTTTTGTGACTGTAATTTACAAAGAATGATTTCTGCTGTCACGTTAAAACCTTGGGAGTAGGTGAATGAGTGTTACGCAACGTGACCACATTGCTCAAGTCCTTCAGGAACATTTTGCAGACCAAACATTTTGACGAAGGAAATAAGCAGCTAAATGTTTGGTTATAACAAGGATATCTTATGGCCTTTACACAGATATTTGGGTACAATATTTTAAAATCCAATCTGTCGGCAAAACGCACCCACACGACAACACACACATATAGGGGTAGGGATAATAATCAGATGTAGACATCACTATGACCACTAGACACTTCAAAATAACAATCTGACACACAGCCAAATAACAGCCAAATACTTAGCAAGGGTGTGTGAGTGTACATGTGGGTTGCTGACTTGAGTCATCGCTTTCTGGCCTTCATGTACAGCTCTGTGCTGACACAAACACACACACACCTCTCTCGCCCCTATCTCTGATACACAGACACAGACACACAGACACACAGACACACACACAAACTCTCAGGCCTAGCTCTATATCACACCGACCCTCTGACATTCTCCCTCTCTTCTGTTCCATCTCCTTGGCCTATTGAAGTGAGTGAGGGAGTAAGAGTGTGTGTGTGTGTGTGTGTGTGTGTTGGCTTTGTTCCTCTGACCTAGTTAAACTGGTTACTTTGTCCTCCCACTCTGATGATAATGGCACTCACACACACACTGAGAGAGTAGTGTAGCGAGGGTATAATTGGAGTGGATGTGTTAGGCTGCTCCCAACTAAGGATGGGAATGATCAAACAGCTCTTCCATTGCTCTAAATTAAAAATGTCTACATGGTAGCACCAGCAAAAATTTGGAAGCAGCTAGCAAAATTTAAGACACACCGAAGTCGGAAATGTGTGACTAATGGGCTTTTTCCACTGCAATAGTGTGCCATACTGTGCCGTCATGGTACAGTCTTTCCAGTTTTACCATTACAATTTGTTCACAATTCAGTATGGTCAAGGTCCAGTGAACGCGTGCTGATACAGCATCCTTATGTATCTGATACCATCCCGCTCATCATCAAGTCAGAGAAAGTTGAGAAAGAGACAAAGCATAAACAAACAATGAAAAACGAACAAACACTGCAATGGGAAACAGAAGCGCTAAGCTAGGAGAAAGTGCAGCTCCCGTAGTCACCAGTTGTTACTCCTCCAAAAAGACCTAGCAATAATATGCTGCCTACCTAGTTTGCTACCTGTTACTGCTGTTACTTGTGTGGCTGGTGTGATACAATATTATTACAAAAGATAGATATAATCCCAGGGAAAATACAAAGACCACCATGACTGTTGCTGATGTTGACATTGGTTGCTATGGGTCTGCTGTTGCTATAGTTACACATGTGCGTTTTGGACAGGGTCCCATGAGTTCAAGATTGCCATGGACCAACCAAACGGTATAGATTCGGTGCCATACTATGCCAAACCATACCCAGGCCCAGCACGGGTACAGCACAATACTTGTGCACTGGGAAAACCATAGAACTGAATGCACTGGTCGACCCCACGTTTACCACGGCATCTCTTGTGTCTGTGACGCTGTGCCTCAGTAGACCCAAGAGCTGTGACGTGGGGTTGTACTATGTATGCATGTATTGTGTGTGAGATTAGTCAGTATAATTAGAGAGTGAGAATGTATCTGGAGTGTTGGTCCGTTATCAAGGCCTGTGGCAGATGCCTGTTTAAGCCCCCCTCATTTTCGCGCTAACACACACACACACACACACACACACACACACACACACACACACACACAGGCTCTAAAGGCGGCTTCAAAACATGATAGAGATTAGGGATCAGACTCTCCCTCTCTGTCCACCCCTCCCCCTCTTCCTCCTCCTGACCCCCTATCCCCCCCATCTCTCTGGTGTCCCGACTGAATGGTTTTGGTGTTGTTGCAGATTGAATTTTAGACAATGGCACACCACTTTTGATGCACTATCCACCAGCTCTCACAGTACTGGGAGCTGAAAGGGATAGTTTACTCCAAAATGAAAATTTTGTCATTACCAAAAAAAGCATGTGTCCATCAAATTTCTCCAAACATAAATAGATACAGCACATGCAGCTTAATTCAACTGTTCTGTAGCTAAATTATTGCAATGTGGGTCCAAAAATCCATATTTACCTCATTATCTCCTATACTTTCATCACTGGTAATACTCCTGCATGTGCCATACAGTGCAGTTTTGTTTAGGAAAATATAGGAGATAATGAGCTATTATATTGGACTATATATTGGACTATTGGACCCGCAGTGCAATCGCTTGACTTTATAACACTTGGGATTATGCTGTATGAGCTGGAGAAATTTGATGGCCATTTTAGAGCTGTAAAAAGATGGCCCTGTTAACTTCAATAGTTTGGGAGAAGGCTGAGATGGAACTATGGGGACTAACTCACTGTTTGGTGGTCCGACAAACTTCAGTGCAGTTTTAACTGACATGGGGGTGAATAGATAATGACTGAATTTTCATTTCAGGGTGAACGATTCCTTTAAGACTGACCATCACTGCTAGCGCCAGAAAACCTCTAAATTAATTTTGTTTTCCCCCCGTTGGGTTTTAACTGAACATTGTCCTTTATGTGCTGAGTAAGTGTCACTTCCCTAGGGCGCCTGAAGCCCATTACAAGCTTGTTCTAGTTTCTGAAACATGGGCATCAATCTATGGATGGATAAACCATGATGGTGGTTTTATTAATAACCACAGCCTCGTCACGTCAGCAATCAACACTCTATATACACTCAATATACTCTCACCAAAAACATTTGTATTTAACATATACCCTGAGGCTCACACACAAACACTTATCATTAACTCCATGATCTCCCACTTTCTCACTCACATGCTAAACAAATGCGCTCTCAACACACACCCTCTAACACTGACCCTTATTCTGTGTCTCTCTCAAATACACACACCCACATGCACTCTTATCACATCCTTGTAAAGTGGTGAGGTCTGAGAGGTGACAGGCCCCCCCCCCCCCCCACCCACACACACACACACACACACACACACACACCCCACCACCACTCCATTCTCTGCAGTCTCTCCATCAACTCCCTTGCATCACTCTACCCATCCCTCCCTCATTCCTCAATCTTCCTCCTCCCTCCCACCAGACACTAGCAAGCTAACCAGCCTTCATAGATAGCTAATGTGAGTACTTCTGCAATGTAAAAACAGATAACATTACCAGAAAACCTTGTATAATAACTACCTATTAGAGCTGAGGTGCAGCATTGCGAACTACTGGGGCCTTGACATCAGTGGCATAACTATGTAGATCAAAGAGCAAGGGCTTCTTTCTAGAACCACCAAGTTCCACCAGCGTTCAACAATCATACAGGCAGAAATCCATTGTAGAAGTGTCAGCAATACCAATTTCTCCACCGACAGAAGCCTCAAGAGTCCATAATGTAATGCAGCCACAATACATGCTGCATTTTGCATAAAGGGCATGACTCTCACTTTTTTGACTAGAGAAACTCTCACTCCACTGTCGCGTCCCTTTAAAATTAATATGAATCAATTGAACTGAACTTAGTATCCACATTACCTATAAGGAGAACCCGGCCTGTACCTGGAAATCGCTAAATCGTGTCAATCAAAATGTTACGCCCTCCAATCCAGGTTGAAGATCATTTTAAAGAGCTTTTTCAGAAATACTAGAAGGCTGTTTGTCTGCAAATTTCTCTTAGACTAAATTTCTGTTAAGTATTTGGTCTGCATAGTTTCGTTGGACTAAGTTCCCTTATAGATAGGTGCTTCGCTTAAGACATTTTTCAGTTCATGGGGTCTTCAAACAGATGACAGGCACACAGTTGTTATCTTTGACTTGACAGACAGTTAGCTACCGCTAGCGGTTATAGTTAACAAACATTAGGCTAACCGAGAAAACACAAACACAAATCCGTTGCCCAGCAGTGTTATCAACATTGTTGATATATCTTATCCTCAAACTACCCAACCAGCCGGGTTAAGGTTAACCTTAGCTATTCAAATAATATCAGTGCTAACGTTAGGGCACCAGCACTGCTGATGCAGTGATTTAACCTGCTGGATTGCATCGTCTTCTACTTTCTTGCCGTCCTGCGTATGTATACAGACTAATAGCATTTGCTAGCCAAGTTAAAGCCACATATATAGCCTGACATTATCTACATACTAAGACTAAAATTATGAACTAGATGTGCTAACGCCTTGGTTACATCAGTGCAACTAGCATGCTAGCTAACCAGTTAGCCCGCTCGGGGACATTCTTTCACATCATATATATTGTATTCTGCTCTTACCTCATAGTTCAATTTCCATCCTTAAATATTTGATAAAGTAGGGCGTTGTGTGTTTATGTAACCATATAATGCAGTATCCTTTCCCAGAAAATGTTCATTTATCACCCTTTCCTGTGATTCTCTTGTGGTTCCGAAATCCCGACCGAGGTAGAGTTGGAAAATGGGGTAACGTTAGTCAATTATCGCGAGATGTCATAACATCTATAACAATATTACAGTAGTATCGCGGGATTCCACGGTAGCGTTAATTTGCCTGGACCAAAGGACGCTATAGGGTGAGAGGGAGACAGTACCAGCGCCCCTGCTGAATGCGTACGTTTCTGAGCAAATTGCGATGCACATGTGAGGGCGCACAAAATGTATATTTATTCGGTGCCTTGAAAATACTATCAAAAACAATTAATTAGTAATCAAGGACAAACATGTCCTCTCTATCAAAAGTGGTTACACTCTGACCAATGGAATTGGTTTAGGTGTTGAATTAGATGCATGTTTGCTCACCACACCTTAAAAAAACAATCAAGAGTAAAAAAAAAAGTCAAATTTAAAAGACGAAATAATCTCAAGGCCCTGAGGACAGACCACCTCCTTCAAAAAAGGCCAGAGGGCCTGACAGTCAGTATAGTCTGGTTGAGATAAATGAAGATGATTGGGTGTGTTGGGCCAGTAAGGATTGTTGATCTGCTGCCAAGAGAACAGATTGTGCAGTCAAATGATGAAATGATGACATTGTTTGTCTGGATAAATCACGATCCTTGCAATTATTGAAATGGTCATAAACCATGTCATAGAGATGGAAAGAGAAGGTAAGTCCGAGAACATTTAGACAATGTCTGGATATTCCTGATGGCGTAGACGATCCTCAGATGATATTGAGAGATGCCTAAAATGTGTAATGTGTAAATGTAAATTTTAGGCTGGGAGACGGGGATTAAGACTGTAGAAGTTTTTTTGAGAATTTGATCGCCATTACTTCACATGCTAGATTTCGTTTAAAGAGTACGGTGTAAGAGGTATAGTTTGTTTTTTGTACTGACATGTAGTAATCCATATATTCCAGTAGTTGCCGGTATTGTAACAATTTGGATACCAACGGCCAGAAATGTGAACGAAGAAGAAGCAGAAGCGGAAAACGGAAAAACAATAACGCGAAGAAGAAGAAGACGTCGTCAGCTGACTGCCAGTTAGCTAGGGTAGCACCGATTTGAAAATAACAGACGTTAGTAACGTCTAACCTTTACAGAAAATAAAGCACATATTTTTACCCCTTTTCAGCTGGTCAGCTGTATTAGGTGAAGGTGTTGCAGCATGAAGGGCTTATACTGCCGAGCCGGTGTGAATGATGCTGAGACCAAGTTCGTTATTCAGGAAACGGTGGGTTGTGTCTTTCTGTATCTGGCTGTGCATGTATGTTGGTGACGAATGAACCTCTCATTCTGTCAATGTGTTTGTCAATACACTGGAACAGAAAAACAAGCAAAGCAAATGTGTAAAGTACTGTGCTGGGTCAGGGTTTCTGGCTCCGCCTAGTGGACTCAAATGAATGCTGACAGCCCCACTGCAGCGGCTAGCCCTTGAGCAAGATGCTGGATCCCTACCAGCTCCCGCGGCACAGTAATGTTGGTGACCCTGACCCGTGACCTTTGACCAAACAAAAAGAGGAATGTTCTACGGGGATCAATTAAGTATCACATTACATTCATAGGGCTTTTGGCAACCAATACGACTTGGCATAGATTCTGACTGGAGGAATGCAACACCATTCTTCCAGAAGAAATAACATTATTTAGTGTCTTGCTGATAGTGATGCAATGCCAGTGCAGAAAGCATTGTATGATTAAAGTGTGTGTTGAGCTCAGGCATCACATGCATCCATATTGTATGCCACAATGTCTATTCATTATATCACTTCGGCTGTCTGACATCTGTCTGCGTGTTTGGCTTTGTGTGTGTCTTTTTAGCTAACATTATCTCTCTCTCTCTAGTTACATTGTATTGACTTAAAGCACAGTCTCCCTGTCTCTGTCTCTCCAGGCTCTCCCAGCAGCGTTAGACAGCCATCAGGTCAGAGTTCAGGTGAAGGCTTGTGGACTCAGCCCACTGGACCTCAAGGTAACACACGTTGTTATTATTATTATTATTATTATTATTATTATTGTAATTATAATTATTATTATTATTGATATTTTGGCATGGGGAACCTACCAAACAAAATGCCTGAACAGATCTTGCACATACAAGTGTAATGTATTTTTTCAAAATGTATTTTTAGGCAATACAATAGAAAAATGGATCCAATTCATTCTTGTAACGCTACATCACATGTCCTTCACCTTTTACTAGTACTAAGGGGCAATGCTTTCAAAAACTCAGGAAAGAGTATTCATTGTTTCAGGGTTCTTTTTTTTACTAATTGTTATTGGAAAAAGGCAAACCATGCATTTATTTAGTTTAGGGTTATAATCCTACTCCGTGGTATAATTATAGTAATTACTTCTATAGCGTGTATCTCTGCTTCTCTGTCTCACGCTCTAGTTGTTAAGTGACCTGGCGATCCAGAGAGATGTAATTCCCGTAGGCAGAGAGGTGGCCGGAGTCATCCAGCAAGGTCGTACACACACATACACACACACTTTTTCATTTGTGGTATGAGATGGTTTGAATAAGAATATAAATGACTAACCACACATCATAAACCAACATCAATACTGGTTTAATTGGTATGTCTGTGTGTTTACCTGCAGTGGGCTCCAAAGTCTCCTTCTTCCAGCCTGACGATGAGGTCGTAGGTAGGAAACGTCCCTTTTCAACATTTATTTACCCTGGGAAGGTTTACTGAGCATGTATGTTTCTTTCAGCAGCACCCTGCTTCACACTCAGTTACAGTCAGTCCTACCTGCTAGCTGCCCAGTACAACCAGCTGCTACTACTGTGGGCCACTGAGTAGCTGGGGGTTGAAGCAGTTGTGGGTTAAGTGCCTTGCTCACTGGTGCTTTGACAGTAGTTGTTTATGGAAGGGAAAGCATGGCACTAACTGCCAGGGTTGGTGGTTTGATTCCCACCTACTGTATGCTTGTGTGTGTTTGTATGTGTGTGTGTTAATCCCCACATCCCCATTTTCCAGGTATTCTGCCTCTGGATTTTCCCTGCTCTGGACTCTGTGATGTCATCGACATAGATGAACACCATCTGGGTAACACACACACACGCACACACACACACACACACACACACACACAGGCTTTTAAAGAGCTTTAGTTGGTAACATCACCAGTGGAGTGGGTTTCACAAAACAGGGTCGTGGGTGAGGACTCACTAAGTGTGCACTCACACTATTATTTTTTATTTTTTTGTAGAAAAGTACTTCAACTGCATTTTGTGCTGATGATTGGATCAAGCAGGTTGTAGGTCCATGACCAGCTGCCACGATCAGGAAACAGTCCTTATGTCTGAGTGACACACTTACTCAAAGACTCTTAGTCTTTCTAATCAGTAAGAGTAAAAGATTAAATTTCTACCGCTACTTAATCGTTTTTCATTCTGGTTGTTATAACCTTTCAGCTGCCTGTGTACCGTTAAACCCCGCCTCTTCTTCGTTGTGATTAATCAGCTCACAAAAAGCAGTCCATGTCATGTATGCTCCAGAAAATAGAAAGTGCTCCACTATGACTAAAAAGCCAGGCATAGTGGCTTTCCAAAGCAGCCGCTGTCCTTCAGCCTTGCTTCTGCTCCCTGTTTACTTTAATGTACAAAAAAAAAAAGGTAGTTGACAGTTTTAAAAACACAGAATAGTGTGAACGGGCCCACACCTTTCACCTCTAGGATATGGCTGACTTAATTTTGAAGCCTTAGACAAGCAAGAAACGATAGAAACATTATGGGTAGCTGATACTCTTTTATGTGGTTAGAAAATACATGCATAGAAAATACTTTTGATTGCAGTTTAATAGAATTTGTTATTCCTATGCTCTTAGACAGTTCAATCAGTATTTGTGAAGATGGACAACTCCCTCTCAAAGCTAGAAACAAGACAACCAAGGTTTTATAATCTGCAACATCATGAAGAGACAAAGCCCTATGGAGCAGCGACAACACTGCTTTCATAAACGTGTGTCTGTCTGTTTATACGTTCTACAGTTCACAAGCCGGAGAAGCTGAGCTGGGTGTGTGTGGCAGGAATGCTGCGTGACGGCGTGTGCGCTTACACAGCGCTGCACACACACGCTCGCATGGCAGCCGGACACACACTCCTGGTCATGGATGGAGCCAGCGTATGTAAACCCACACGATTATCACTGTGAGCGCTTGTCTGTTTTCATGTGTGTGTGTGTGTATTAAGCCCACCTCTTCTCTTCTCCCCAGTCGTTTGGCCTGATGTGCATCCAATTAGCGTGTTACCATGGAGTGAAGGTCCTGACCACGTCACACACACCGCAACAACACACGTTCCTGGAGCAGCTAAGGCCCAGTGTTGGTCTGTACAACCTGGCACAGTGATGGCAGTAGTGCACTTTACATAGCCGGTCACGTTTAAAGTGTGAAGTTTAAAAAAAACTACTGCAGGGAAACAAATCAAGAGAGATTTTTATTGTGTGTGATTGTAGTAGTTGGAAATTCGAAGTTTGAAAAAAGCTGGATGTGAGGAGTGGTAGTCTGCTAGCTGATGCGACAAACTTTGGTCTTCCAGGCTGAAAATATAAGCTTTAAACTCTCCTCCACGGAGTGTTTGAACGGCTGGTTAATGTAATTCCTATTAACTTGAGATGGATATTATTTATTATTGCTCCAGACCCTCCTTTCGTACTCTTTTCATGCTCTTATCTTTCCCCCCGCCCCCTTCCTTCTTCTTCTTCTTACTTTCTTTTCCCTCTGCCTCTTCTTTTTTCCTCAGGAGTTCAGGATCCTCTAGTAGGTGAGATCTTTCACTCTGTCTTTCTAACCTGCTCACATACTTGCTTTCTTGCTTCCCTTCTTACTTAATAAATAGCAGGTGTATATGGGTTTGTGTATCCCTTGTATATCTGTAGCCAGGGTGATTCCAGTGTACAGCAGCTCATCAGACTCCATCAAATGTTTTGTGTGTGTGTAATAACTTGATCTTGAATCACTGAATAGCAAAATGGCATGGGCATTGGTATTGAAACGACAGATGTTTCAGGTTTTTAATGGTGTCACCCACCAAAGCAAACCATAATGTCTCTGTGTCTGTCTTTCTGCATGTAGCCAGGGTGATCCCAGTCTATGACGGCTCATCAAACCTGTTGTCAGTGGTTCTGGAGGAGACAGGGGGACTAGGAGTGGATATAGTCATTGACTCTGGAGGTAAAAACATTTGTCTGTGTGTCTGTCTTTCAGTCAGTCAGTCTGACTTAGTCTTGATGTGCGTGTGCGATATATGTGAGATATAGATAGATAGATAATGAATGTACAGATGGAGAATACGTGTTTTTTTTAAACTCACGTCATTACTCAAAAGTTTGTTTTACTGTAGTTATAAAAGTATAAAAGTATCAAAATCATTATAAAAGTAAATAGGAAAACTTTTTACAGCCTCAAAATACACGTACAACTTTGTGTGTGTGTGTGTGTTTTCAGTGCGCCTGCAGGAAGAGGAGCAAGAGGAGAAGAAGCTCCTCCCACACAAGCATGACATCATCAGCGTGCTGGGGGTGGGGGGACACTGGGTCACATCCCACCAAGACCTGCAGGTATTTCAGAGTTGTTGTGTACTCGGAGGGAAAGGTTACCAGCCTACTAGCAGGCAGTTTTCAGACCGAGTGCAGAATAGTGCTTTAACAGACAGCAGCAGTCAGCATTTATATTATATAGCATTATATTTTCATTATAACCTTTATTTGAAGTATTATGTTATTCCATATTCTGTGGCTGTCCATGGCTGTAAAGTGTTTACGTGGCATACTCAATTGTATTGTGCAGACACTGCACTGATAAGCGCAAGACAAATCTTGCTAATATAGCTTAAGTTATATCTGGTCAGCTTCCATGTCTTTCCTCAATGCTAGTATTAACCTCGCTCTCTCTCTCTCTCTCTCTCTCTCTAGTTGGATCCTCCAGATAGCAGGCTACTGTATTTGAAATCAGCTTCTGTGTCTTTCCTCAATGCTGAAGTCTGGACAGCTTCATCAGCTCAGCAAGGAAGATACCTCCGTATCCTACACACACTATCTCTTTCAAACACACTCGCATGTACTGCCTTGTTTTTAGTGTGTATAAGCAGATAGAAAAAAAACACGACACTTCTGAATGGATGGTACTTACTCCACACTACACACACCCTCCTTTTAAAATGTATGTGTCTTAACAACATACTGTCAGACATTCTGAAGGACATTGTGGAGAAGATGTCAGCTGGAATACTCCGGTAAACAAACTCATCACAAACACTCTGTAGGGTTGGTTAAAGCTGCACTATGCAAGATTGTCATGTACAAATACACTCATCTTCTCTACCTAAATCACAAAGTGGGGCTGCAACAGAAAGCCATCCCAGTTTCCCTATTTGAGACAACATAGATATGCTCAATTTGCCCAAATGAAATTCTGGTGTTGGGCATGGTCACTTCTCTGTCCACAGGAAGTGACGAATCAAAACCTAAGTGCGAAAAAAACAACATATCCTAAACGGCAATGAGTGAGCGCTCCGGCCAGGTTGGTAAACATGACAAGCTGTGTGCAGTTTACTGACGTAAAAGCTTTCCCAGCGGTTACGTCTTGCTGCCATTTGGAGCGCTCATTGTGAAAAGTTGTCTACTGCAGCTTTTCGAAGAAGATGGTCACAGCAGTTTTAAGAGGTCGTCATATTAGGTGGGTAGTACATCTTTTTAAGGATAGTACATCTTTCTCTCTCCAGACCCCAGCCTGAGGAGGCAGTCCCTCTCTATGAAGCCACAGTTGCCATGGAGATGGTCCAGCGTTGTCAGAAGAGGAAGGCTGTTGTTCAGCTGTGAATGCACTACACACATCCCACTGGGTTGTAAGACTACAGAACCCACAATCCACTGGGCTCAATTCCCTCTGCAGTTCAACTGTATAACGCAACAGTGGTCAAAAATGGACATTCATTCATTTTCTTTACCCTCTTAATCCAATTTCAGGGTCATGAAGCCTTTCCCAGTATGCTTTAAGTGGAAGGCAGGTCGCCAGTCCATCACAGATAAACACTATGGGCAATTTAGTCTCCAATCCACCTGACTTGCACAACTTTGGACTGTGGGAAGAAACCCAGGAGAACATGCTAACTCCACAGAAAGGGCCGGGCTGGGAATCGAACACAGGTGCTTCTTGCTATGAGGTGATGGTGCTAACAACTGAGCTACTGCGCTGCCCTCAAGTACAGACACGCTTAGCCAAAGCCAAATGATTTCGATATGAGATACTTTGCTTGCATACTTTGCTTCCCAAATATGAATGATTTGTCATCACTTGCTTTTCGGCAGGAAACAACAAAAAGACTGGAAACACACTCAATCAATGAGGGGGTGTCCAGATTCGGCCACTGTTGCATTCATTTTATTTCACATACACAGTCATTAAAAAATGTCAGCTGGACGATTTGTTGCTTGAGTTGCTTGTGGTGTGAGGACAGGTGTCAGGATTGGCGGTGTCAATGTTATATGTTCCTCTTAACTGTTTGTGGACCAAATGCACAGAGCAGGTCACCCAGTCTCCACATGCCCTGCTGTTATCCACAATGTTTAATTCTCATCTGTTTTGTTTGGGCCTGTGCTGCTCACAAATTTTACTTTGTCGGAGTTGCTGCAAGTTAAATTCCTTTAGTCGAATAAACCTTACAGAGACAGCTAAAAAAAAACCTCATCTCTTCAAGAAATACTCTCTTCAAGATATCCCTCTCTTCCATATCCTCCTCCTCTAGTTGCTCTAACATGCTCTTGTTTTTAAGTGAAAACAATCCTTGGCTCATTTCTCTTCCCAGTACATCTGTCTTACAGAATCATTCCAGGGTCACAGAAATTTTCTTTTACATCCATTGCCAGACAATATGGCTCTGACCCTTTATTATTGGTTGCCTGTAATGTTGGTAACCAAGAATTTAAAGTCACTGAATAAAAATGTAAAATGACAGTGATGACCTATGAAATCCACCTCCATATTGAGTTTAGACCTCCGGTGGACAACCAGAGCTAAAATCCGTTCAGCCAATAGACCACACTACACCCGGCCTGGTGTTGTGACTGACAGACCAGAGCACCAATCAGATATCAGCTCACAGCGTTGTCATCAGGTTGACACGACGATGGCTGTCTCAGCATGCCTCGCAGCACCTCCAGACCGCTTCCCAGGATGCATGTCTCTTCCTGTCGCAGTGACTTGACCACGTCCAGCTGTTCTCTGATTGGCTGGTCACACTGCTGGAGGAGATGGGAAATCTACACACACGCACACACAACATTTTAAAATCCAGCAAAAGTCTCTGTTGCTTCACTGTCAGGAAAACAGTTTGAGAAGTATTGTACAGTCTACTTGAAAAGTCTTTTGGAGGACACAGAGGCATGCGTGTGTGTAGATATTTCTGTGTGTGTGTGTGTGTGCATATACATACCCTATCCAGTGCTATGTGTGTGTCCTGTAGTAGTCGCTGACAGAGAGTCTTAGCTGTTTGGACACTCCACTGCTCTCTGTCTTCACTCACTGCCTGGCCGAGCAACACTGCCTTCCACTGGGGACTATACAAATACACACACACACACACACACACAGCTGATTCACATCCATATCTATGGCTGATACCCATAGGTACATAAAGAATGTCTGTTGAAGTAATAAATGTAATAAAACATTTAATTACAATTTGATATAGATTATAGAGCAGAGTAAGCAAGTGGATTCTCCCTTTAATAGAGAAAGAGAGAGAGTGTGTGTGTGTATGTGTGTGTGGGGTCTTACTACAGTGTCTGGGGCAGGGCCAGCAGTCTGAGAGCCGTCAATAACCTCCAACTAGGACCTTCACTTGACACAGTGAGATTACTGACAGAGTGAGACAGACACAGAGGCAGTGAGAGAAAGTTGGAGCCACGTAACACATCAAATTTTAAACTCATTTCAATTTGACTGACAAAAATTACTGTTATGCATTGCTTATAAACTACTGATAATGTGTATTATTATACATTATATGCATTAGTACACTGAAACACAACCACAACAATACAAAAAATATTAGCGCTGTTTCATGTTCTGCTTTAGCTCTACTGTAGGTTCCCGTATGTGAGAATAATGGAGAATACTTACTGAAGGAAGTTGTTCTCTTTGAGGAACTTGATCTTCTGGTCCAAACTCCTGTCACCTCGTAGAACCTCACAGAGGAGATCTGAGGGGTTGGGGTAGAAAACGTACAGGTACAAACTTTAAAACATGAAGCAAAAATAGTTCCCTGCACACCTAACTGCATGGTGCACAAAGTGAAACGTTTAGGTTCAAGACCAGGAGAGGAAGAGGAAGAAAAATGACCTGAATCCTGAAGGATTGAGAAAAATCAAACAACTACTCACTCTTGCAAGATTACCATCAATGATATTTTATTGTTGTTTTAATACAATAAATGAACCTTAAACAATCAAATTGATGAATACCTACACTTAAGTATTTTTACTTACTTTACTTTTTACTTGTTTTTAAGCACAGTCAACTTGACTGAGACTTGAGAGACTGACTAGGGCAAAGTATCATATCACAATATTTTTCTTATTCATGACTGTGGCTCACCCGTGTCAACGTAAACCACGCTGTGGGGGTTGCCGGGGGCGACGAAGCCATACTCTAGCAGCAGGCGCTGGTTGTCATGGGAACCATAGTTAATGAAGGCCTGTTGGTATCGCCGTATCCCGGCGGCACTCCTGATCTCATAGCATCCAGTCACATCACTGAAACTTGCTGACACCTGGATTCACATACCACACACACACATACACACACACACACACACACTTGGATGATAGAACTCCCCTCTGCAGCCATTTATGTGTCAGTCCATGTAACCATTCAGTTAAACCAAACTAAGTATTAGTATTGATAGCTTGTATTAAAAGCTTAGTATTGGAGGTAAGTATTATGTAATAAGATACATCATTCCTACCCATTTAGCGTGTGAAAGTGTGTAAGTGTGTTAACTAGGAGGTCAACCTGTACATCAGGCCGGTGGTTGAGCAGGTCGAGGAAGGGAGCAAGAGCGTAAACATCCTGTCCACACAGGAAGTGGCTGGATGCGCGGGACATGAAGACCGAGCGTGTGTTGACACTACACCACGCCCACCTAGGGGGACAGAGACAGGGCTTTTGCTCACTTTTTAAAGCACAAGTGTAACACACAACAACATCCTCATCAATTTCAATCTCAAATAGTCCTCTGAAGCCCCACAGAGAAAAGTCTTGTTTTTGTTAAAAATTAATAAAATCATGATAAAAGTGACTGAAGGGAACTTTGCACATCCATATTATTGTGGATAGGTTATACTCAACTATTTTCCTGTGTGTGTGTGTGTGTACCTCAGAGCCTCATAGGTCAACACGTCCTCCACAGGCTGGCTCAGGATTGGCTGCAGGAACCTGTATCAGTCAATCACAACACAGAAATCAGAAAGAACCAATCACAGCCCAGGACAAGGCTCAGATTTATTCTGCCTCTTGGACGTTCTGTGTGTTTTGAGCGCTGAGGTCTGCATATGTTTAGGGCTTTTATGCTTTTGCATGGTATATAATTACATAATCTTTAAAGAAGAGGCAGTGCTGTGCAATAACTGTTTAGAACTAGTGTAGAAGAAGCACTTCATCTGAAGACTAGAGATGCTTTTAAGTGCTTTGTTAACAATCATGGTGAGTTTGGACTCCAATCTCTCTCCAAGAAATCAAATTAATTTAGTCATTTTTCTAATAGAGACAAGGAGTACAAATGTTTTTAACAGTAAACCGCTAATATTTCCTCAAACCCCACGATTGTTATGACTCTCCACAACAGGAAGAAAGCAGTAAATGTGACTGGAAATCTCCTCAGTAAGGAAAGTTCAACACACTCGAAATTATCGGGAGGTGCGTGTAGCCTACATGGAGAGGCCCTGCGACTTACGCGCACCCACAACCCGTCTGCGGCCCTATAAGAGATGCTTTGAAGCCCAAGTTGCATAAATTGGGCATCTGCCGGACTCACCTGAAGAAGTCTCGATTGGAGGAGTGCATTTCTAGGACCTGCCTCCCTCTGCTCTAAAGCCCGCCTCCGCACACCGGTTGGCAAAACAGTCATGACATCATCAGGGAAATACGTGGGGCAGGTGTAACTGGTAGGCAGGACATTGATGTAAGGAAACCAATCAGAATCCTCTCC
The DNA here is from genome assembly GCA_034670385.1 of Hoplostethus mediterraneus. Lineage (NCBI taxonomy): Eukaryota > Metazoa > Chordata > Actinopteri > Trachichthyiformes > Trachichthyidae > Hoplostethus > Hoplostethus mediterraneus. Next base: position 1,383,335 of record JAXDDW010000001.1, on the reverse strand, counting down.
TCTGTGTCGCTCACACACAAGGAAGACACAGAGAGCCAATAGGGGAGAGAGGCGGGGCTTCCAACTGTAGCGTGACAAGCAAAGTGACAGGTTATTTGCTTACTGGGTCGGCACCATGTTTGCACTGTATGGTTGTCTAAATAGAAAGGTCACATATTACGTGTGTGTGTGTGTGTGTGTGTGTGTGTGTGTGTGTGTGTGTACCTCCTGATGTACTGTCCCAGGTAGCTGTCCAGAACAGTTGAGGTTGTGAGGAGGCATGACTCTGGCAGAGAGATTATCAACTGGCCTGGCTGGCAGATACAAAGAGACAGAGAAACATTTCATCATAACTCTTTTTACTTTATCGATCCCACAAAGGGGAAAGTGCCTTTACGTTCTGTTTTGGTACACTCAGCCTACTAGTGCAACATCAATGTGTTGGGTTCTCCATGGTAGGATAGTAATAATCGTTAGGTAGCCTGCATTCCCTATAACAAAGATACAACTTTCTATTTTGTTATATTGTTTATTCAAATGCATTGTAAACATTGGAGCTTGTTAAATGCAGTTAGCTTACCTTTATTGTCTTCTGGGCCTGTAGTCCTCTGCCTGTGTCTAGAGAGAGGGACACACACACACACACACACACTTTAAATGCTGTACTTGAATACACCAATCCGACACACAGGTTCAAATTAGTGAAAGGTTTTCTCATGTTTGCACAAATCTTCATTTTCACCACACAGCCAGCTTACCAGTGACAGCTGACAGGGAGCAGAATCTGGCTAGCTGATTAGCTATCATATCTGCTAGTCATGCTATCCAAGTGCAAACCAAGTACAGTTCATATCCAAGGAAACCAAATGACTCTCAGTGTACATCTGAATATCACAGGCCTATTTTGGCATGTATGTTGGGCTGACTGGCTCGAGAGCTGGTTCAATCCCTGGTACTGACAGTGCCCAAACAGCTATGTATATGTGTACAAACCTCTTCTGAACAGGTACTGGAAACTACTAACCATTAGCTAAATACTGTGATACAATTCAACAGGCAGTCCTGTGGTTGTTTCTGTATGAACTATATTGTATGGACTGGTACTTTCATGGTACGGTGTACACAAGTACGGTACACAAGTACGGTGGCCGAGAAGGGTACATGCGCTGTATTTCAAAAATGCTGCAACAATATCGCAACATAGCCGCGGCATTTCAAAATTTCAGGTGTTGTCATATTGATGTTACAGGTGTTCATCATATTGAGCGTTTCTGAAATGCAGCCGCTTTGTTGTGGTATTGTTGCAGTGTTTTTGAAATGCAGCCCGTTTACCCTTCTGGGCCACCATAGAAAAGGCACGGCCCTTATACGGGTTACATGAACAAAAACAAACACAGTAGGACACCAGAGCTCTACCAGTGAAGTGGTTTGGCTGCAGCAGAGTTGAGATGAATCCTCGCTTGTGAAGAAACTTCATCAGAGATACATACGGCAGCTGATGGCACAGGGAGACTGGAGAAAGAGACATACAGACAATAAGAGAGACCGGTAGGGTGACATGGCTATGGTGAAAGGCTTACAGCAGTAAAAGGATAGTTCCTGATTGGACAATTGAGGAAAAGGGCTTACATGATTGGACAGCGCTCTCCCGTTTCCGCCTCCTCTTCCTCGCAGACCGTCCAGCCCGATGGCCCCACCCCCTCATGATGTTCGGCCTGTCAAACAGAGAAATAATCAATAAATGTTAAACCTATCTATGAATCCATTATGTATCTATCTACCTACCAACTCACACACCAAACCAGCCAGTTAGCCAGTCAACCAACCCACTTTTGCAATCCATAAGGAGGGACAGTTTTTTTTTTACTACTGACCGGTTTATCTAAACATTAACGGTGAGTTGGTGAAAACTCACTGCTTCTTCCTTCTCTTAACACTCACTTTTCATGAAGGGAAGCAAAGCTGTAGTCTCAGTTTAGACATTAGTTATATTGTTAGGCTTAAAAATCCATGTGATCAAATGCAGATATATATTTTAGCACCATAATTGTTTCTGTGTCAAAGAGATAAGTTTATGGAAAGCTATGAAGATGTGATCAGGAGACTTCATTTGTATTTGAGACTAACATGTCTAGATCGAAAGGCCTACATACAACAAAGAGGTTTCATTTTCCCATTACTGAGCATGGCTCTACCTTTTGTTGCCATCATTGCTGTCCATCAAGATCAAGGGTTGAAGATGAACACAAGCCAAAATATGTCTTCCACTTCTCCTCAACAACTGAACCCCCTACGCTCTGCAAATGCTAGGCAAATAGTTGATATGAAGTGGACAGTAAGATGACAGCAGTTTTAATGATTAGAAAGCCTACAGGAGGTGTCAAAAATCGGGGATTGGCATTGTGAAGAAATTGGGCAGATGGGAAAGTAACAATACCGGTGCGATCAGTATTGCATTTGCTTACAAATCTGTAGAGAAGAGTAGAGCCTAATGCAATAAGTTGATTAAGAAACATGGGCTGTATGACCTGTCCTGGAAAAGGTAACTATAGGTAGGTACATAGGTAACTTCTTATCAGGAAATATTTGGTAAACAAAACTGGGGGGTTTCTAAAGTTTTCAGTTTCAGAGGTACAGCCGGTGTGACAACCAGCCCCGGTCTCCCCTACTTACTGTGGCCATGAGGGCGAATGATCTGCTGTGGTCAGGGTAGATCAAAGTGAACTACAACACATCGCGCTAAGAGCTGTACTAAAGACAATACCAAGCTCTATACTCATCGTAGTTACATACTCAATACACTACCTGACATATCTGTATCTGCTGACCCTCGCTGCCTGTGCGCCGCGTGATTGACTGTTTTTTTCCGGGTATGCGCACTGATGCTGCGCATTATTCTCCTCCCGCCCAACTTTTCTCTCTGCTGCACCTGAGTGCTCTGTTCACCGCAGACTCAGTGAACACCATCACGACCATTTCAAGGTAAGGAGTCTGATTTCACTTGTTAGCTAGTTGATGAATAGTTTGTAGTAATTTTAAAAAGTATGAATATTTAGCTACATTTGGTTGAGAGTGGGTAGGCCTACAAAGTGGATAGACTAATTATCAGTTAATTCATTATTAGTCAGCAATATGTAACTTAACGTAACTTAGTAAGAACTGAAGTTTTAAGTTGCACAGAAGAGAACATCACGTCAACATGCTTGTCAGAATTTAATTGAATTAAATGTTGAAATATTTAATGTTTCGTTGCTCAGATTAATTAAACTCGGTAAAGATCATAGTCCGAAACAGTTCTCCATAAATTAACTATGCTCTACTGTTATTTTTCATTTTTTTTTAGCATTGTGCCTTTGATCCTTGCACTTCATTTTATTTTAGTTGAAATGAAATTAGAGTGAAATGTTCTCCATGTATTGAGGGCAGAGTCTTGAGGGCAGAGAACTGCTGAGTCATGGTTGAGTATGAGCGTGTGTGAGAGAGAGGGAAGGAGAGCTCATATTTCCAATGGCTTGCAGGTAGGTTGTGCTGTTTGTATTGAACGTGTGAATAATATATTGATCTGTCTCCCCCCAGCCATGTCTCCAAGGGTTGCCGTGGTAACAGGCAGTAACAAGGGGATTGGCCTGGCCATTGTCAGAGCGCTGTGCCAGCAGTTCCAAGGAGATGTCTACATCACGGCCAGAGACAGGTAGAAGGCCTTGTTCTGACCCATGGAAAAGACAGTTACACTTATTAGTATTGTGGTCATGTCTAAATGTAGTCTGTTGCAGGAATTGACTGTTCATTGATTTATACAATTACACTACAAAATGTCATTTTGTTTGACAATAATTTAAGGTGAAGAAAAATAGCATCTCTGATACTGAAATGTCAAAGTATCACTGTAATGCACAAGACAAATGTTTCTGATATGACTTAAGATAAATAAATAAAACAAGGTTTTGCTCTGGCTCCAGTGGTCGTGGCCAGGCAGCAGTAGAGTCTCTGGGCTCAGAGGGACTGAAGCCCATGTTTCACCAGCTGGACATCAATGACCTGACCAGCATCACCACCGCAGCAAAATACTTCAAAGAGAAGTATGGAGGAGTGGACGTCCTTGTCAACAACGCTGGGATAGCGTTTAAAGGTTATTAGTAGTAGTAGTAGCAGTATACTACATGTTTGAGTATACATTTACACAGTTTGGGGTGCTTTCCCCCACTCATTACTTTGAAAAAAAATATCCATCTTAACAAGAACGTTCTTGAAACGGGTGAAAACATCTTGAAGTAAGACAGATCCCTCATCTAGTATCAAGATATTTCACCTGTTTCAATAAATTTCTCCAAACAAGTGAAACTGCACTGGGAACTGGATCTCATATTTTCACTTGTTCTAGGAAAACAAGATTTTAACACTCAATACTAGACTAAATGAAGGACTAAATGAATGTCTGTCTCTCTCCGTCTCTCACTCTCTCCAGGGGCAGACACTACTCCATTTGCTACCCAGGCTGAGGTGACTCTGAAGACAAACTTCTTCGCCACCAACGACATGCTAACTCACTTCCTGCCTATCGTCAAAACTGGAGGTATGGCCACAAAACTACATGGAGCCGCTAAAACCACTTGAACCCCTGCTGGTCTGGGAACAAATACCCCCTACTTTCTACTAGGTTTTAAACAGTACTGATACTTGAAGGTTGATTTAATGCCAATATTTTTGGATTGAAGCTGCTGTTAACTGATATTTTGCGCTGATATGTCTTTAAATTTGACCATTTTCTCACCATTTCAAGGATTCATTGTTTTCGTCAGTTTTATTCTTAGCAATGTGGAAAAGTCACCAGCATTTAGCCCATAGGTCAGTAAAACTAAGGCGGGACAAGGCAGGTTTCGATATTCGATACACACACACACACCTCAAAAAGGTGTGTGTGTGTGTGTGTGTGCGTGTGTGTTTACCACCTGTGTTCTTAATGTGTGTGTGTATGTAGGTCGTGTGGTGAACATCTCCAGCTTTGTAGGCGCCCGGGCCCTGAACCTCTGTAGCCCCGCCCTCCAGGAGCGTTTCCGTAGTGAGGACATATCAGAGGAGGAGCTGGCAGGACTGATGCAGCGATTCGTTGAGGAGGCCAAGAGGGGCGTGCACAAGCAGGGCGGCTGGCCTGAAACGGCTTACGGGGTGTCCAAGACTGGATTAACGGTAAAATTGCCTGTCAGCAATCAATCATCTACCTGTGTAGGTCTAGAAACAGTTTCCAGGTCTTAAAATGTGGAGAGAAAAAAGTAAGACAAATCAGAGAAAGTTCAAATGTCTAAATGGTATTCCTGCACCATATTTGCTTTCATGTAATCAATAATTATTTGTTAATGTGTGTGTGTGTGTGTCTTTTTAGACCCTGTCGATGATCCTGGCTCGTCGTCTGTCTAAGGAGAGACCAGGTGATCAGGTAACCACTGAAATGCAAAAGCTTTTAATGAAGCAACACACAAGAACTTTGGAAAAACTATTAAAAAGATGTAGAATCTTTACAGTGTGTATTTTGGGGCATTTAGCTGATGCTCTTATCCGGAGCGACTTACAATGTTCATGGAAAATTTGCAGATGTTATGTGACGACTCAGCTGAATAATATTTTTAATTTTCTTCGCATTCGCACCCTTGAATATTTCGTTTATTTTTTAGTGTTTTTCAGCCTTGCTACTAATATTATTCTTGTTCCAATTATTATTCCAGATATTACTGAACGCCTGTTGTCCAGGCTTGGTGAGTACAGATATGGCCGGTTCTAATGCCTCCAAGTCACCAGACGAGGGCGCTGTAACTCCAGTCTACCTGGCCCTGCTGCCCCCAGGGGCCACACAGCCTCATGGAAAGTTTGTCTCTGACAAACAAGTACAGCAATGGTGAAAGAAGACAGAGATCTGAGGTGTGTGTGTGTGTGTGTGTGTGTGTGTGTGTGTGTGGGTGTGGGTGTGGGTGTGTGTGTGTGTGTGGGTGTGTGTGTGTGTGTGTGTGGGGGGGGGGGGTCTGGCATTTTATTACTGGCATTTTAATATGAAAGTAACACATTATGACATATTACTGTATACTGGCTATCACTTAGAAATACTACTATCATAATGGAGTACAGAACTGGGACCAAATCAGGGACAGACCAAAATGATCCCCAACTACGACTGATACTATATTAGTCAAGGGAACACATGTGTGTGTGTGTGTGTGTGTGTGTGTTGCTGTATTTTCACTTTGTTTCATTCTGCCTTTGTTAGTCTGAACATTTAGATTTTTTGAAACTGTAAAATGAAAAATGCTCATTGTATGGGAGTAAAATGCTTTTCTGTGAAAGATAATAAAAATTGTATTCTGGGTCTGGTGTAGAAATTGATTACGCTGTCAAATTCTTTGATAAACCTTCAGTGTTGCTGTTCCCAAACATTGCTGATGTAATCATGTGACCCTACTGGGGATTCTCCCGTCCCATCTCCCAGGGTGCCCCTCTCTAACTATCCAGCATTTCTCAGCAGCCTGCCTGCCCGTCTGTCTGTGCCCTAGGCTCTCTTTTGTTCAGCAGTTGTGTGAGATAGGGATGAAACCGTGGAGTCACAACTGGAGGTATGATGCTGGTATGACCAAGGAAACATTTGAGAGGTGTAGAGCCAAGAATAATGAATAAAAGGAAGGTTTTTTTACACAGAGATTTAATTTAAGTTGATTAAGAAACATGGGCTGTGGTATGACTTGTCCTGGAAAAGGTAACTATAGGTAGGTACATAGGTAACCTCTTATCAGGAAATGTTTGGTATACATAACTTTCTAAAGTTTCAGTTTCAGAGGTACAGCCGGTGAGACAACCCTACCTACTGTGGTCAGGGTAGATCACAACGAACTATAACCAAAAGACAATACCAAGCTCTATACTCATCGTAGTTACACACGCAATACAGTACCTGCCATATGTGTAGCAAGTTCAGACCCTCAGCGGCAGATCGCTGCCGTGCGCCACGTGATTAACTGTTTTTTTCCGGGTATGCGCACTGACCACAACCAAGCTCCATATTTTCCTCCATTCCTCACTTTTCTCTCTGCTCTGCTGCTGCACCTTCTCCACTCTGTTCATCGCAGACTCAGTGAACACTATCAGGACCATATCAAGGTAAGGAGTTTGATTTCACTTGTTAGCTACTTGATGCATAGTTTGTAGTCATAGTCATAGTCAGTCAAAAAAAAGTGTAAATATTTTAGCTAAATTTGGTTGACGGTGGGTAGGCTTAAATGGATAGGCTACTTATCAGCCAGTCAGCATTAGGTAACTTAACGTAACGTAGTAAGATCTGAAGTTAGGCTACTAGTAGGTCCATTTCGTGGACTTTGTATTTTTAATTTGCACAAAAGATAACATCACGTCAACATGCATGCCAGAATTGAATTGTTAAATATTTAATCTTTAGTTGCTCAGATGCAAAAACGATTAATTAAACCCGACAGTCTGTTAAGAGCCACTCCTCATTTCGATATCCACGCGCAATGATTGTTTTATGCATAGTCCGAGCACTGTGCATATTTTAGTCATTCGTTTTTGCTTATTTCGTTTATTTCTTGGTAACTTCGGTCAATTAATTATAAGGGGTACATCTCATATAAGATAATATATACAATGGGAATATGGAAATACTTAAATATTTTTTTCAAAGTGTCGGTTGGGAGTTAAGGGCAGAGTTCATTCAGTACATTCAAACTTGACAAACTGCTGAGTCATGGTGAGTGAGCGTGTGAGTGTGTGTGTGAGCGTGTGTGTGAGAGAGAGGGAGAGAGAGCTCATATTTCCAATGGCTTGCAGGTAGGTTGCGCTGTTTGTATTGAATGTGTGAATAATATATTGATCTGTCTCCCCCCAGCCATGTCTCCCAGGGTTGCCGTGGTAACAGGCAGTAACAAGGGGATTGGTCTGGCCATTGTCAGAGCGCTGTGCCAGCAGTTCCAAGGAGATGTCTACATCACGGCCAGAGACAGGTAGAAGGACAATAATAGTTATGATGTAAATAGTAAATGTACCCATTCATCTACAAATGCAAGCACTCATCAACAGGCAGATTAACACAATGTTTATTTGACTCACCAAACCACATTTACCACAAACTAATGACTAAATTGTAAATTGCCTTGCAATTTTTCATTTAAGTAGTTACAAAATCAGTCTTGTTTTTTTATCATAATAAAACTGACCCATGGAAAATAGTATTGTGGTCATGTCTAAATGTAGTCTGTTGCAGGAATCAGCCCAAATAATGCTAAGCAGAGGCAAACATTGACTGTTCATTGATTTATACAATTACACTACAAAATGTCATTTTGTTTGACAATAATTCAAGGTGAAGAAAGGTGAAAAAAAAATCTCTGATACTGAAATGTCAAAGTATCACTGTAATGCACAAGACAAATGTTTCTGATATGACTTAAGATAAATAAATAAAACAAGGTTTTGCTCTGGCTCCAGTGGTCGTGGCCAGGCAGCAGTAGAGTCTCTGGGCTCAGAGGGACTGAAGCCCATGTTTCACCAGCTGGACATCAATGACCTGACCAGCATCACCACCGCAGCAAAATACTTCAAAGAGAAGTATGGAGGAGTGGACGTCCTTGTCAACAACGCTGGGATAGCGTTTAAAGGTTATTATTAGTAGTATTAGCAGCAGTACACATTTGTACAAGTTGGTTTGCTTTAATTTGTGCCATTTTGCATCCCTAATTGACTCACCCACTTATTACACTGCAAAAAATATCTCACCCCATTAGCAGATATTTTCACTTGTTCTCGGAAAATAACATTTTAACACTCAATACTAGACTAAATGAAGGACTAAATGAATTTGCAGAAAATGGCAATGAATGCCTGCAGTGGATCGGTCACATCAGTTGAAAGTGAAGGATACTGTATTCCAGACTGTCTCTCTCCATCTCTCACTCTCTCCAGTGGCAGACACTGCTCCATTTGCTACCCAGGCTGAGGTGACTCTGAAGACAAACTTCTTCGCCACCAACGACATGCTAACTCACTTCCTGCCTATCGTCAAAACTGGAGGTATGGCCACACAACTACATGGAGCCACTAAAACCACATGAACCCCTGCTTGTCTAGGAACAAATACCCCCTACTTTCTACTAGGTTTTAAACAGTACTGATACTTGAAGGCTGAAAATCCAATATTCTTTTTTTTTTTAATTCACCAATTAGTGCATACAGGGGCAGACTATGGGCATACTAACAGATATTAAAGTGACAACAAATAATATTGACTTACTTAGACAAAACAAACAAAAAAAGGGCAAAGACAAGTAACTGGGTAGTTTGTAAGTGTGTGTGTGTGTGTGTGTGTGTGTGTGTGTGTGTGTGTGTGTGTGTGTGTGTGTGTGTGTGTGTGTGTGTGTGTGTGTTTACCACCTGTGTTCTTAATGTGTGTGTGTGTGTGTGTGTGTGTAGGTCGTGTGGTGAACGTCTCCAGCTTTGTAAGCGTCCGGGCCCTGAACCTCTGTAGCCCCGCCCTCCAGGAGCGTTTCCGTAGCGAGGACATATCAGAGGAGGAGCTGGCAGGACTGATGCAGCGATTCGTTGAGGAGGCCAAGAGGGGCGTGCACAAGCAGGGCGGCTGGCCTGAAACGGCTTACGGGGTGTCCAAGACTGGATTAACGGTAAAATTTCCTGTCAGCAATCAATCATCTACCTATGTAGGTCTAGAAACAGTTTCCAGGTCTTAAAATGTGGAAAAAAGTAAGAAAAATCAGAGAAAGTTCAAATGTCTAAATGGTATTCCTACACCATATTTGCTTTCATGGAGTCAATAATTATTTGTTTGTGTTTGTGTGTGTGTGTGTGTGTCTGTCTGTCTTTTTAGACCCTGTCGATGATCCTGGCTCGTCGTCTGTCTAAGGAGAGACCAGGTGATCAGGTAACCACTGAAATGCAAAAGCTTTTAATAAAGCAACACACAAGAACTTTGGAAAAACTATTAAAAAGATGTAGAATCTTTACAGTGTGTATTTTGGGGCATTTAGCTGATGCTCTTATCCAGAGTGATTTACAATGAGCTAATAGTTCATGGAAAATTTGCAGATGATATGTGGCGACTCAGCTTTACATCGTTGACAAATAAACATCTGAGTATTAAACATTTCATGTCTTCAAAGGAGATAATCCACGACTGTTACTGTTTCATATGGCAGCTAAAAACTTGCCATCAGTATTAAAATATATGAAAAGAACGTTTTTGTTCTCAAACACTATTTGAGATAATAATATATAATATTTTCTTTGCATTACCTTGAAAATTAAGTTGTGTTTTTCAGCCTTGCTATTAATATTATTCTTGTTCCAATTATTATTCCAGATATTACTGAACGCCTGTTGTCCAGGCTGGGTGCGTACAGATATGGCCGGTTCTAAAGCCCCCAAGTCACCAGACGAGGGCGCTGTAACTCCAGTCTACCTGGCCCTGCTGCCCCCAGGGGCCACACAGCCTCATGGAAAGTTTGTCTCTGACAAACAAGTACAGCAATGGTGAAAGAATACAGAGATCTGAGGTGTGTGTGTGTGTGTGTGTGTGTGTGTGCGTGTGCTTGTGTGTGTGTGAGAGAGAGAGAGCATATGCCACAATAATCATGCATTATTCTTGTTAATTCTAACTTGGTGTTTTTTCTTGCTGTATTTTTAGTTTGTTTCATTCTGCCTTTGTTATTCTGAACATTTTGATTTTTTTTTTGAAACTGTAAAATGAAAAACCTGCCTATATGGGAATAAAACGCTTTTCTTTCAAAGATAATAAAAATTGTATTCTTATATAGAAATTGATAACGCTGTCAAATTCTTTGCCAAATGTGTGAGACAGAAAACTCAGATTGCTAGTGAGTGATGGGGAGAAGAAACTTTCTGAAGTGTTTGAAAGTGCAAATAGTTCATGATAAAAAAAACTATGAGGACTATACAAAACTACATATATAACAGCACCTTTTAAAATAAAGTTACAAATTACTATAAAAAGGAACAAGACAAACATTAACAATCAACTATAATGAAGGGAAGTTGCACAGCTGCCTCCATTAAAAAACTGCATTTTACACTCTGGCCTGCTCTACCTAGAATAATGCCATATCATAAATAAACCTTTTGGACTCAAATCATTTGGCTGCAAGACACTTGTAACTGTAATAAATAATAATAATAATAATGTAATAAATCAAAATAATAAATAAACATAACATTCTCGATTCAACTACAAGTTGGACAGGTTAGACCATGCAATTTTTTGGCAGCGGCCATAAATCGGGACTGTGGCGCTAACATGGCTGCCACAGAGGGGAGGAAAGGAGAAAAGTACAGAGGATAAACCTTCAGCATTGCTGTTCCCAAACATTCCAGATGTAATCATGTGACCCTACTGGGGATTCTCCCATCAGCCCTTGGTCCCAGCTGGACATTTGCCATGGGAACCAGGCAAGATTGTTTTTTTTCTCCCAGTGTGCCCCTCTCTTTAAATATCCAGCATGTCTCAGCAGCCTGCCTGTCTGTCTAGATGTCTGTATAGAGTGGTGCAGGGATGACGTATTTTTGTAGGCCAACCTGGAAGTTAGCATCGCCCTGGTTCCCTCGACAAAAAGTCAATGGGATTTTTCCATTGGATTTTGGATTATTGCAGAAAATAAGCTCTGTGGCAAACAAAAGTTCATGATACTTGCACGTTTTGTTCAGCAAGATAATGTTCACAAATGAACACCACTTTTATGATTTTTGAAGCGTAAATGCAATCGCCAGAAGTAAAAAGCTAACGTTAGGCGATAAACGAACTACACCACTACCACCACTAAAAGTACGATAAATTGTATCTGTCCCCTGCACTTTATTCCAAAATTCAGCGCAAATTTCACATTGTTAAAGTAGATAGTTTTAATAACCCGCAAAAAGACACACGCTGACACACCAGCACCAACTCCAGCCAATCTGCACTCGGTTACTCTCGCTGTGTCTTTTGTTGTGAACATGGTAGTGATGCATGTGCTCTGCAAGCGGGAAGGAAATGTAAGCCTCAGAGATATGACATATTTCTACTGACAGCTAACTGAATTTTATGTGGTACGACTGTTTTAGTAGTTACTACTTTGTAGCTAAGGATTTTGTCCATCCATCACACCATTTAATTAGCTAGCTAGGTTGCTGCTAATAACCTGGTCTATATTAGGAAAATATTGGAAATATTGCAGAGGACCATGGAAAAGAAAAACTTGCAATACCAGGGACTAAAAATACACATATTTCCAGACTTTCCCCCTTCTGTGGTCAAGCAGAGAGCAGCATTCACTAAAGTTTGAGAGATGCTAGGAGGAAGACCTGATGTCAGATACGGACTGGTGTACAAGGCCAGACTGATGGTGACGCATGGGAATGTGAAAATGTCATTCACTGACCCAAAGGAAGCTCAAGATTATGCCGAGCAACACTTTGGCCAGCCACGGTAGGCTATAACAACGAAAGGGACACACTAGGCTGGCTAAATAATATAGACTATCATCCCCAAAATCCTGATTGAAGATTATTGTTCTAGGGAGTTTAAGGGGGTATATGGAACTTGGGGGTTAAGAGGGAGGAAGGGATGGGACCCAGCTGTCTTACTACTTTAAAATTACTATATGAAGGTGGACTAATCAAAACAGAGCTTTACTTTGCAACTTTTTTGATGCCAATACAAGATGATCTGAATACAAGGGAAAGGAGGATGGTCTAACCCTAGCTAGCTGGAATGTACGCGGTTTGAATAATCCGATAAAGAGTTTTTGCTCATCTTAAGACATTATCACCAGATATAATTATTTTTACAGGAAACTCATTTGAAAAATGATTCTCATACCAGACTACGGTGTAAATGGATAGGAATATATACCACTCATATTTCCTGCTAAAGCAAGAGGTACAGCAATTATGATAAGGAAAGGCATTCCCTTCATCCACAAAGCCACAATATCTGATAAAGAAGGTCGGTTTTTGATTGTAACTGGAGAAATATATTCTATACCTCTCACCTTATTGAACATATTAACTAACGGTGACCATAGTTCATGAATTCATGTTGATTCATGCATTAGTTAATGTATTAATTCATGCTTATTTGCGTAACCTTGTTATAAAGTGGTACCTAAATTCATTATATCTTACTAAGTGGAGGCACCACCATTTATTACAATAAAGTGATAAGCTATACATATAGGAAGAGTAATTCTTAGTTCACTATTAATTGCATTGGAACAGAGTCAGGAAATAATAATACTTGCCCCTGTCCTTCAAATCAGGAAACCCAAACAGATAGTAGTAAAATCTAGTTATGAGGGCAGGGTGTTACACTAGTACATGTAGCCATGAAGGATAAAAGATACCAGATAGAACTACACATTCCCCACCCTCCCCATCCTGATGTACAGCTACCTCTCCATAAACAGTGTTAATATACAATAAAGGGCCTTTCTGGTCTCCGTTCATCAGTTTATGCATCTCAGTGTTTCCCTGCTACGTAGCTGTAGGCTGAAGCAATCACTCGATAAGCTGACAAAAGCTGTAATAGAACAAGCTTGACTAGACCAGTGTCACCGAGAATAGCTTTGAATTTACTTTCTATCTGATGGTATCTGTACCTGTTGGATGATGGTCCTCAGGTCATTTAATTGCAGAGGAGTAAACTCTCTCTGCTCCAAGTAATCAAAGAGGCTGATGTCTAAGGCTTCAAACACCAGACAAGTTTGAGCGTGTAACAGGAAGTTCTCATAAAATCTGACAATGTTACACTTGTCTGGGTCCAAACCTCTTGGGTCCAAAACTCTTACATTAAAGAGGAAAACCACTGACTTACCTAAGTCGCGTTGTTCTTCGTCCAGTTGCAGAAGTACAATGACCAAAATCCACATCTCGGACTCTGCATGTTCAACATTAGTTCCAGAAACTTCATAATCCACCAAGCACTGTTGTTTTGAATGGACAATCCAAGAAGACAGCATCCTCACACCAAGATCATATTATGTCCAATAATAATGTGGTGATCTATGTACTCTCTGATAAATTATGCAAAAATAAGTAAAATAAATTTCACTTTCATAGAATTGAGGAAAAGGTGGGTGGGGTGTGGTGCTGGGTGACTTTTTCTTGTTACTATACTAGATGGATGGGATCAATGATGAATGTTCAAAATACTGAATGTCAAAGGTTTGTTCCTGTGTGTGTTACATTACAGTCATTTAGCAGACGCTTTTAGCCAAAGCAACTTACAAGGGTGTTTGATGGTACGTGGGGATCGAACCCATGACTCTGTGAGTGAGAGTCTCATGTTCTACTGACAGACCTATCCGGGCCACTTCAGTTCTGATCCCGTTTGCCTTGTTGGCCCTGTGGTGTGAAATATAGACTGTCAGTCCAGTGTGGCCGTGTGTGGACAGGAGTGAATGATTGACAGCGGACAGACCGACCTATGAGGCTTTTCTGTTGACCCTGAGTCTGAATCCTGCTGCTTCTGATTCACACAAGGCGAACCTGTAACAAAGAACACAGCATCTTCATCCTGGTCCTCAGTTCTGCTACACCTCTTTCTTTCCCTCCCTCTTTCCATCAATCCCTCCATAACATAGCCATCAAAATTCTGAAAGCTGCAGCAGCACCATTAATCTCTCCCTCGTTACTTCAGCTCTCCCTCTTTCATTTCTCTCCTCACCTTCCCACCCTAAATCGCCCCCTTTTCAGTTTCTGGAGGCAAAATCACAACTTCTATTTTTAGTTAGTTACTGCTTTTTCAGAGCACATTATGAAAACAGAAGTAAGCATAGTCTTAATTAATTGAACAAATATATATATATGTATACTATAATAAAGAAAAGCATTATAAAAACAGGAATAACTGGTTATATGCAAAAAGTATGACTTGATTTAACTTCATTCATCCCATAATGGTGACTGTCTCTGTTCCCTTTTTCATCATGGCCTATATCAAAATAAAATATGTATTAAAATAATTAATAAGAACAGAGCTGTGTGGGGGGCAAAAAAAACTTTTTTCCCCCCAATACCTGAAAGTGGGGGGACAAAAAGTCTCGGTGTCCCCCCTATTCCGGCGCCAGTGTTCTAATGGAACAAATACAGTTCGAGCCAATAAGTAGAGTTTGGGCTAATGTGGCATTAAGATTTGGCTCCAGATGTAAAACCTAAATCGCTGGAGACTTAAAAGTTCCAGACCCGGTCAGTTTTGTAACAGATTCAGATACAAGGCTCTGGTATTGGTTTTCCTGGGAAGCTTCTAGGTCTATAAAGGTCTACTGTGTGGAAGCTTGTCAACTGTGGAGCAGTACTGTCTGGAACTACAATTGTTTGTGGACCAAGTGGGAACACTGTTCCTAAGTCAGCCCATGAGTTTATTTTGCAAAGATATTGGGTATAAATCTTCCTTTCAAGAGGACACTTCTTCAAACTGATTTAAGGGTTCTTAAGGCGTTTCCCTGTGCCCAGTTTGACATTTGTCAACAGGAACATTAGATGCAACAATAACTTGTCATCACTGCTCACTTCTTGTCGGCCAAAGTATTGCTTTCCCTGACAGGAATAAACCCAGGCCAAATTTAAATTATTTCAAGACTGAAGTTGAAGTGCTTAATAAATTCACAGTGGAAGGAAGTAAAGGTTGTGTACTTTCAGGTGATTGTCTCTACAATTGGGTAGGCTGTTCAAAACAACACAGTTGGTATGGTTCTCAAAGTTCTCAAGTTCTCAAAGTTCCAATCAGACTCTTTGGTAGCAGCAGTTAGAAGTCTGCATGGCTGCCTGACTTGTGGCTGTTAAGGGCAGCCTATGTCAGGAAGAACAGTCACACAATCGACTCATCAGACCTGGCCCTTGGAGTTTTGCTCATTTTAATGCCAGCAAGGCCCAAGGACAGAGAAACAAACAGCTAGAGGCAGGCAGACGCTTGGTTAGTCAGACAGGATATGCACCATGCTAAATGAGAAGGTTCTAATTCCTCCAGCTGTCTCAGATGAAGGTATGTATATATATGTGCATGTACAAAAGGGCCTAGTAGGGCCTAGTAGGACATCAAACATCAAACAGGAAGGTCATCAGTCCTGGTTCGGCTGCTGGTTCCACTGGTTTTGCTGAATCGGCGTTTATCCTTTTGAAAGGGTCCTCCATTCTGGCAAAGCACCAGCGCACCTGGGCTGCCATTTTGGATCGGAGGGCCAGCTTCCCTGATCCCAGGGCTGTAGCAGTCAGGCTCGCTCCCCAGGTAGCCACCATTTTGAATCTGACCGTAGCCAGCTTCCTGGCCCCCGGGCCTGTAGCAGCTCATCTGGATGAAGTTTCCCTCCACCTTGGTGGCCATTTTGTGCCTCTCAGCGACCATGTTGTCAGTGTTCTGCTGGCTGGCCAATCGGTGGTTGGGGAAGGGGAGGGGCAGAAAGTGGGAAGAGCCAATCACACACTGGCTGAAGTTTGGGGGCGGGGTTGACGGTGGTGGAGGAGCTGAGAGTTGTCGTGGCAATGGAGCATGGCCAGGTGGCACGCCCTTCCCTCTCTTGAACAACTGCCTGCAACAGACAATTCCAGTCAGTAAGCTAATAAAAGTTTTGACTAATACTGTTTGGCTTCTACGTTTAATTCCAGGAAGTAAAACTGAATCAGGCTTAAAATAGTTCCAAACCCCTTCGGTGTGGGAACCTTTTGTTTAGATACCACAAGAGCTCTGTTTACATCCCTGCCTTCACACACACACACACACACACACACACACACACACACACACACACACACACACACACACACACACACACACACACACACACACACACACACACAGACGACTCCTACCTGCAGCAGTGCTTCCATGCCAAGTGTTGGAGCTCCAGCACACTGAGGGCCAGAGAGACGGCTGATACCGCCAACATGAACACGATGAAGACGTTCTTCTCTGTAGGTCTGGAGATGTAGCAGTTTACTGGATGGGGACACGGCCCGCCCTGGGGGAGGGAGAGGAGGAGGACACTTCCTGTTTGAAGGATTTTCATCTGTTGTTTTGACTAAAATGTGCTTTTTATTTTTATTTTTATTTTTATTTTTTTTAGATAAGTTAAAAAAAAATCCTGGTTTTACCTTGCAGACATACAGAGGCTCCAGGAAGACTCCATAGAGGAAGTACTGTAGACTCAGGAACACCACCTGAAGGAATATTAGTTTTGGTATTAGTAGTCGTAGCAGTTTACCTCCATGATGCTTCGTATCAGTATACTCAGTTTGTAGGTCTGTAGTAGTAGTAGTTGTAGTTGTAGTTGTTTTAGTAGTAGTAGTAGTAGTCGTTGTTGTTGTTGTTTTAGTAGTAGTAGTAGTTCTTGTTGTAGTAGTTGTTGTCGTAGTAGAAGTAGTATAGTTGTTAGTTAGTATAGTTGTAGTTTTAACAGTAGTGATTTACCTCCATGATGCTTTGTATGTATAGTAGTAGTATTAACAGTAGTAATAGTACTGATGATGGTTCGTATCAGTATCAGTATCAGTATACTCAGAATGTCGGTCAGTAACAGTACTAGTAGTAGCAGTAGTAGTAGTAGTAGTAGTAGTAGTATTAACAGTAGTAATAATACCTCCATGATGGTTCGTATCAGTATACTCAGTATGTAGGTCCGTAACAGTACTAGTAGTAATAGTAGTAGTAGTATTAACAGTAGTAATAGTACCTCCATGATGGTTCGTATCAGTATACTCAGTATGTAGGTCCGTAACAGTACTAGTAGTAATAGTAGTAGTAGTATTAACAGTAGTAATAGTACCTCCATGATGGTTCGTATCAGTATACTCAGTATGTAGGTCTGTAACAGTACTAGTAGTAGTATTAACAGTAGTAATAGTACCTCCATGATGGTTCGTATCAGTATACTCAGTATGTAGGTCCGTAACAGTACTAGTAGTAGTATTAACAGTAGTAATAGTACCTCCATGATGCTTCGTATCAGTATACTCAGTATGTAGGTCCGTAACAGTACTAGTAGTAGTATTAACAGTAGTAATAGTACCTCCATGATGGTTCGTATCACTATACTCAGTATGTAGGTCCGTAACAGTCCTAGTAGTAGTATTAACAGTAGTAATAGTACCTCCATGATGGTTCGTATCAGTATACTCAGAATGTAGGTCCGTAACAGTACTAGTAGTAGTATTAACAGTAGTAATAGTACCTCCATGATGGTTCGTATCAGTATACTCAGTATGTAGGTCCGTAACAGTAATAGTAGTAGTAGTAGTATTAACAGTAGTAATAGTACCTCCATGATGGTTCATATCACTATACTCAGGATGTAGGTCCATAACAGTACTAGTAGTAGTATTAACAGTAGTAATAGTACCTCCATGATGGTTCGTATCAGTATACTCAGTATGTAGGTCCGTAACAGTACTAGTAGTAGTATTAACAGTAGTAATAGTACCTCCATGATGGTTCGTATCAGTATACTCAGTATGTAGGTCCGTAACAGTACTAGTAGTAGTATTAACAGTAGTAATAGTACCTCCATGATGGTTCGTATCAGTATACTCAGTATGTAGGTCCGTAACAGTACTAGTAGTAGTATTAACAGTAGTAATAGTACCTCCATGATGGTTCGTATCAGTATACTCAGTATGTAGGTCCGTAACAGTACTAGTAGTAGTATTAACAGTAGTAATAGTACCTCCATGATGGTTCGTATCAGTATACTCAGTATGTAGGTCCGTAACAGTACTAGTAGTAGTATTAACAGTAGTAATAGTACCTCCATGATGGTTCGTATCAGTATACTCAGTATGTAGGTCCGTAACAGCGCTCCCTTCAGACGAACACGACCTACTGCACCATCTCCCTTCTCCCCTCCTCCTTCTTTCTCTCCCTTCCTCTCCTCATTCCCTCCTCCTCCTCCTGGGTCCTCCTCTCTCTTTCCTCCCTCTTCTCCCTCCTCTCCTCTGCTCCTCCTCTTCTCCTCTCTGCGAACAATGTGCATGGCATGGCCCATGTAGATCAGACTGGGCGTGGATACAAACACTATCTGTAGCACCTGGTCACAGATCAGTAAAAAAACAGACACTCAGAATAAATATGAGCAGATCAGAGAAACAACAATAAAAACTATCAGTTGTTGTGTGGCAGTATTAAATCTTTTAGATCAATGACCTTATTGATTAACTGGTGCTAGTATCTTCTCTGTACTCATAGCCTGGTCTTCTTCTATTCTATACAGTAGATACATATTATAGACACTGAAGATAGTCAGTAGACTTATTCAGTAAAGTTGGTCTTTATTTTTTTCTGTATTAGTTTTTATTATTTTCGATCACATTTGGTTTGCCCTGTTTCTAAATGACTAAATGACTATATTTCTAATATGATATAATCCAATTTAATCTAATCTAATCTAATTACCAGCTTCAACATACCAAGGTATTGACATCATTAATGCAGATGTTTTCTAGAGCCTATTCTATTCTATTCTATTCTATTCTATTCTATTCTATTCTATTCTATTCCATCACATTCCATCACATTTTATCACATTCCATTACACTGTATATTACACAGTATTTTATGTGTGCCTGCCTCTATTCTATTCTATTCTATTCTATTCTATTCTATTCTATTCTATTCTATTCTATTCTACTCTATTCTGTTCTGTTCTGTTCTATTCTATTCTATCACATTCCATAACATTCCATTACACTGTATATTACCCAGAATCTTATATGTGCCTGGCTTATTCTATTCTATTCTATTCTATTCTATTCTTTTCTTTTCTTTTCTTTTCTTTTCTATTCTATTCTATTCTATTCTATTCCATCACATTCCATCACACTGTACATTACCCAGTATCTTATGTGTGCTATAGGGAACGCTCGGTCGTAGCAGACGTTTTCACAGCCGGGCTGTACAGTGTCGCAGGTGAAATCTTCCTGCTCATCGCCCCAGGACGACTCAGCAGCCGTCCCGAGCACCAGGATACGGAAGATGAACAGGATGGTCAGCCACACCTGTAGAGTAGAAACACATAAATAGTAATATTATTGAATCCACATATCAAAGAATACATTGTTAAATATTGTTTTTGAATTATGATAATAACAACTACCTTAGGACAGGATAGGGCTTTTGTGACACAATTGCAAAAGGATGTAATATAAGATAAAAAAAAGTAAAATAAAATGATTAAATTAAATTAAATTAAATAATGTTTGCATGGGTCTCAATTTAAAATAATAAGATAAAATTAAGATAAGATGAAACTTGATTGAATCTTATCTTCAGCTTATCTTACTGTTTTAAAGGGAGTTATGAAAGACCCATACAGCATTTTTTCCTTCAGAAAACATCCTATACTAATATAAACTGGTTATGTGTTTATTATAGGAAGTGTGCGTGTGTGTGTGTGTGTGTGTGTGTGTGTGTGTGTGTGTGTGTGTGTGTGTTACCTTGCCAACGGAGGTAGAATGTTCCTGTACTTCCTCCATGAAGTTTCCCAGTAGGCTCCAGTCTGCCATAGCCAATCACAGTGCAGCCCAAGCTTTTAGACACGCCCTCTGGATACCGCTCTCTGGTCACACTCCAGGTGTGGGATTAACCTGAGGGACAGAAGACATTAAAAATGGCATCTTTTTAATTTTAGGCTAAATTGCAGTTAGAATTGCTAGACCATTAATAACAGACCAGTGATGTTCTGTTTTATATGAGGGGTAGTCTAACGGAGAATTGAATGTTACCTGTTCACCCAAGTTCAGCTGGGCTGCTTGGACTGGGGTGGGTGGTGGGTTGTGTGTGGGGTGGGGTGGGTGGTTGGGGTGGTGGGTGTTCTTTTATTAACTTGAACTGTGACCCCACCCCGTCTCCGACCCCATTAATAAAAAAAGACTGTGCCCACGTCTTAGTTTAGTCTGTCTTGGTTCCCACACTCCTTGTTTCTGTCTCTGGGGAAGGAAATCTGGACATCTACAGTAAACAGTGGAACACACTCTCTCTCTCTCTCTCTCTCTCTCTCTCTCTCTCTCTCTCTCTCTCTCTCTCTCTCTCTCTCTCTCTACATGTATATATGTCAGAGGTCATGCAATTGTTTCCAGTTTCTCTTTCTCTATGAAAGATAGAAAACAATCACCTCCCTGATCCTGTGTTTCCAGTATTTCCCTCTCTAACTGATGAATTCACTATTAAAAAATATATATACATTTCATACATTTTGAGATGAGAGTACTTTAAAAAGCCACCACAACTTTCCATGTTAAAATAAAAAAGTATTGATCCCTATAGGGTGAAACTCTCTTCTCTTCCCCTCCACTTGGAGCTGGTCAGGATTCAGCGTCTCGCTCTCAGCAGGCTGGATGCTGCTGCCGACACGGGGAATTGAACTCAGCTCCTCTGGCTAATGGACCATGTCACTAACCAGCAGGTAAACCTGCCTCCCGGTATTGGACTGCACTTCTTACCACCACAGATGGAAAAAAAGGGGGAAAAAAACAGACACGGATTGTAGGGTTGTGACTCATCCACCCTTAATTGAATGAGACCGCACAAAACCCTGGCTCTGCCTCCGCTTCACAGTAACCAGTCCTGACCTGGAAGTGCACTTCTGAAATGTGTGTTAACTGTGCCAACTGTGGGCAAAGTTGCTCTCAAAATTAAACCGTCTTAACAGTACAACACTTTACCAGATGTGAACAGCTGAGTTAATTGTCGCCTTACTCCTGCTGGCCAAAGATCAGATCTTTACTGAAAAAGTATATTCCCACACACACAGATCACCTCTGCATATTTATTGCCGACATTTCAGTTTCCTTCAGCGGTTCTCCAGACATTTCCCACGGTATTCTTCTACAGGGATCAGATCCTACCAGAACTTGCTCCCCTACTCTCCCTTTTCTGCTTTCCAGCTGAATGAAACTTGCTAGATGACTGCACTGTCCACCCTCCTCCTATAGAAACGCTTGAATTAGTGATAACTTGACCCTGACTTCACCACCTGGAAACCTCTACGCTTTTGGCCCGATGCTTAACGCCCTGAAACAAAATGATTCACTCTCTC
Source organism: Hoplostethus mediterraneus (assembly GCA_034670385.1). Taxonomy (NCBI): domain Eukaryota; kingdom Metazoa; phylum Chordata; class Actinopteri; order Trachichthyiformes; family Trachichthyidae; genus Hoplostethus; species Hoplostethus mediterraneus. The sequence goes on along the minus strand of JAXDDW010000001.1, from coordinate 1,361,277 downwards.
CCCTTGATTTCCTGCAGCTATAGAGACTTTCACCGCTGAACGCCTGTTGATTATTTCATCTCACTATTTATTTATTATTATAAATATTATCATTATTTCACATCTTACACACTTCCTTGACATTCCTAAAAAAAACGACTCTTCTGCAATGTATAAGCGCATACCAACAGTTAATTGGTTAAAATAAAATCCCACACGACCCTTTAAATGTCACATGTCCTGTTGGTCTGATAAGAAAACTGTCTGCGTGGTTTTAAGAAACCCACATGCTTCAACTGTGTGTGTGTGTGTGTGTGTGCGTGCATGTGTGCGTGTATGTTTATGTCTTTATAAGTGCTCCCAGCATCATTAATAACAATATTACTTCCTACTATAGACTCTCTCCTGACCTTGTGTGTGTGTGTGCGTGCGCGCACATCCATTATCTAGCCCTCAGTATTGTCCTTCATCCTGTCTGGATAGTGGGCGCGCGCACACACACACACACACACACACACACACACACACACACACACACACACAGACGTGCTGCACGCTTTCTCTCTCTCTCTCTCTCTCTCTCTCTCTCTCACTCACACACACACACACATATACAGGGCACACAGTAAGGCAGTGTATCCAGTGAAGGACCTTTCTTTCCTGTCTGTGAAAATGCATTTTAAGAAGTGATTTACAGATGAGTTAGACGAGCTTTATCCAGATTATGGGTCTGAATTAAACCTTATTAAACAAATTTGCTTGATATTGGTTGCTTTTATTAAATATGACATCGGCCAGTCAATCGTCAACCACCGACATGATGGAGGTTCCTCCCTGAACCCAGCTACATAAAATCTTTAAAACCTGCATTGAAGTTTGATTTTCTTTGCACACTTTCTATTTAATCATTAAATTGTTCAATTATGTTTTTGTTGTATTTTATTTCATCATTTTAAGGCAGTAATGTATCCCAGAGTTTCCTCTAATGTTGAGTAGGTGTGGGTCGCCTGCCTTAAAGAGCTGATAACCTACTTAGTTGAAGGCATTGTGTTAGTCAGGCTACCTGACAGCTACAAACACACCCTTACCTTATATGGAGGTGGAGGTAGGGAACTGCAGGACAGTGGACACCTGAAGGTCAGAGCCTGAGAAAATCTCACTCGGGTCAATGGATGCGTGACACTGTCCTCTTCCTCAGCAGCTACTGTTGAGTTGCCTCTGAGCAAGGCACTTCACTCCAGTTGATCTTCAGCGACCAGCAGCAGAAGATTGTGATCGTAGGTGTGTTGAGTGTGTCG